>CAJQZJ010032232.1:7341844-7420343 GCA_907164525.1 Lophiomys imhausi
TTCTCTTCTCTTCTCTTCTCTTCTCTTCTCTTCTCTTCTCTTCTCTTTCCCTGCCCTGTCTCCCACCCTCAGACCACACAAGGTGCTCCAGCATTGTCTCATTCCAGCGTGCTCTCTCTGCCCAATCCTCCGCCCTCCACCTCTGTTGCTGGCCTCACAGAAGACAACATTTCCTTGACTACCTGTCCTTCCTTCCTGTAAGATTTCAGAGAGTCCAGCTTTTCCTGAGCATCAGACACACCTGCTCCCTGCAAACTCATGCTGATCACACATTCAGCTCATTCTTCTCCAACAAAGGTTAATGGAGGGCCTACTATGGACCCTTCCACCTGAGCCCAGGAGGCAGGGGGCCTACAGCCCTGTGCACTAGAGCCCTGGAGACCTAGAGGCTGAAGGGAGACTACCTCAAAAAGCACTGTGAGAACTTGTGATGCCTTCTCCTTCATGGCCCCTTTTGTCTCATCCTTCACTGTGCCCTGTAGAGCCACCGTGCTTGACTTGGTCCAGTGGGCCTCCAGGATGGTGTGAGTGTGCTTTGGAACCTCCCAAGTGTCAGATGAGGAAGAAGGGCTGCTGTAGGCATCACACTCAGGAGGGCTTCCTGAAGGAGGTGCCATGGACATGGCCTGAGAACAGGCAGAGGCTCAAATGAATTGGAAGGGAAGAGAGCCCTCCAGATGCTTTCTGGAGTGATAGGGGAGGGAATAGAGATGAGTTGGGGGGGACAGGAACCGAGAGTGAAAAACAGATAGGGGTGTTTGTATACACACTAGGGCCAGTGTATTACCTGTAAATAACATTTTTAAAAGAGCCAAGCTTGCCAGGCGGTGGTGGCGCACACCTTTAATCCCAGCACTCAGGAGGTAGGGGTAGGTGGAGCTGAGTTCGAGGCAGCCTGGTCTACAAATCAAGTCCAGGACAGCCAAGGCTACACAGAGAAACCTTGTCTCAAAAAAACACACACAAAAAAACAGAGCCAAGCTGCCTACCTGGCTATGCCATACCCAAGGACCCTTCTACCCTACTCTGCCTAAGGTAGCTGGGCCTATAGGACTTTTCCACAGGGAAAGCAATGGCTCCAGTCTGGGACAAAGACAATGGTACCCTCCCCCAGTCATGGAGTCTGGGGAGTGCCCCGGGCAGGGCTTGTCCAGGCCTGGCACACCAGCTGCGCCCTCCACCCTGGGACGTCCTGTACCCAGGAGGACTTATTAAAAGGACAAAGGTCCCATGGGGTGCAGGCACCCCAGGCTCAAGCCTGGCACTTGGCCCAGGCCCTGGCTTCAGCAGGAACCCCCACTTTCAACTCTGGCAACTGAAGGCTTTGGGGCATACAGGTAGATCTGGGTCGAGGGCCCAGCGTCTTTGGTGGAAGGCCACTCAAGTCATGTGAGGACAGACAGCCGCAGCTTGCTGGCTGCTCTCTACCTGCAGGGTGGAGGTCAGCACAGGGTGCTTCACCCAGCAGCATGGAGGATGAATCTTTGATCTGAGTTAGCTGTGTGGCCTTGGGCAAGCAGTGTGACCTCCTGGACTTCCCACCCCTATCTCTGAATAAAACAGGGTTAGGAACAGTGCCTGCCATTCGTGACTGGCTGAGGATACATTCAAAACCACCTCAGATCCAGGGCAAAGGAGGTGCTCACTAAAAAGCCACCTAGGATAGAGGGACGAGCGGGGGGGGGGGGGGGTGCCACTCCTCGGCTCTTTCTGCAAGTCCTAGAGGCAAGGAAACCACCACAAGATAGTTGGCACAATGAGTGTTGCATCACAACCCCAGCATATACCCTGGGGGGGTGCCAGGTGTGGGGGTAGTGGGAAATGTGTGTTGAAGCCCCTCAAACCAAAGTCGGGGTAAGCCGGCTTCATGGAGCTGTACTTGGGGCCAGCACAGGACAGGGGCCAGTGATCGCTGAATCAGGGCGTGGGGGCAATCAGCTGTGAGAAAGTGGACCTGGGTTTATTACTGCTGAATGTTATCATCCTTGATAACAACCAGATTAAATCGAGAGAGGGGGGAGGGGCAGGCAGGGGTGGGGAGGGTGGGGAGAGAATCAAAGGGCAGCCTGGGTTGCTGAGCAAGCCCTGAGCTCTTCTCAGGGACTGGTAGGGACCCCCCCCCCCAGCTGACCTCCTTCTTGGTGGTGGTTGGGGGGGAGACACTGGAGACAGGAAGGGCTTGATGGGCCTGTCAGGCCACCAGGCTATTGGAAGGAAGGCCAAGGCCTCCCAAACAAGGGCTTCTCCCCTGGGGTACAGCCCACCCATTCTGGTCTCTGCTGCCTGACATTGTTAGAGCTGCCAGCTAGTTCTAGCCACATGAGGGACAGACCTGGATGCAGTTCCAGCTAGGCCACATGACAGGCCCAGTGACCTTGGGTAAGAGGCATTAACTCTTCCCACAGTCTCAGTTTCCCCATCTCTAGAGTCAGAGATCCGGCTGGGTAATGGCATCAGAGGAAATGGAGTGTCTGCTGCACAGGGGTGCTCCCCTCCCCTTGATGTGTCTTGAAAGATGAGAAATGGGAGTTACCAGTAAAGGCACCTGCCACAAAGCCTGATGACTTGAATTCGATCTCTGGGACCCACACGATGGAAGGAGAGAGCCAACCTCTCACCTCCATTCCCATCCCCGCAAGAGAGAGGGAGAGGGACACAGAGAGAGGAGGCTTGGGAGGCTACGGATGTGGGTGTGTTCATGTGCATGTTTAGGTACAAGTGTGTATGTGCGCATGTAGAGGCCAGAGCCCAACCCTGAGTGTCATTCCTCAGAAGACATTTACCTTGGGATTTGTTGTTTTGCTTTGAGGCAGGGTCTCTCATAGGTTCACTGAATAGCTGAGGGACCACCCAGTCAGTGTGCCTGAGGAATTCTCTCTGCCTTCCTGGTGCTGGGAACAGCTGAGCCATCACCCAACCCCAGGACACTATTTTGCTCTAGCATTTCCTTCGTCCCCCTTTCTTCTCCCTTTTGTTGCCACTGGATGGCTGATGAGGGTTACAGCCTGCCCTGTTCTCTGACTCCTGCCCTGTTCTCTGAAATATGCTCCCAAACTTCACACTATGAGAAGCAGGTGAGGCTCAATATTCCCCTTCTCAGGTGTAGGAGCCGAGGTTTGATGTGCGATGATAGTCTGTCCCTCCCAAAGTGGGAACCCAGGAGTCCTGGCTAGCACACTTCTCCTTCCGTGACTGGCCTCCCTAGCACTCCAGCAAAGTTAGAGGCCTGGCTAAGAGGGCCTTTGGTTGCTAGGGTGTCAGGCCAGTGTGCCTCAGGGGCCCCAAGTCCCCAGAGGTGTCTCTGGCCCTGAAGCAATTCCACTCTGAAACAGGCCTCACAGGCATTCTTGACATCAGAGAAGGCTATAAAAAGCAACACTTTCAGCCCCAGACTATGACTGGTGCAACTTCACAGAATCCAGTGAAAACCAGAGATAACCTTCAAGGGAGGTCTGACCTTCAAGAGGGGTGTGACAGGAAGGGGACACCCTGGACTGCGGCTTGGCCTGGGATGGGGACAGAGCATGTGGTTGTGGTGTGAAATAAAATCACCGGGAGTAGTATAACTACAGCAACACATGCTGTCATTTTTGGAGCCACTGACTGTCTGTCCAAAGCCCAGGTGCTATGCATTGGCCCCAGGTCCTCTCAGTCTCAATGAGGTAGGCCTCTTATTATCCCTCATGACAACAGGTCAGGGGAGCAAGGCTCAGAGACCAGTAACTTGTCTTAGTTAACACAGCTAGAGAGGAAAGGACCTGGGATAGGGGACCCAGTTCAATCCTCCTCCTCCTCTTCCTCCTCCTCCTCCTCCTCCTCCTCCTCCTCCTCTTCCTCCTTCTCCTCTTCCTCCTCAAGACGGAGGAGGTTGTCCTTGAACTCACGGCCCTCCCACCTCAGTCTTCCAGCTGTTGGAATTATACTTTTTTTCAGTTCTTCAACAGTCTGGACTCTTCCTGCCTCAGAACCTGCACATGGGCTGCCCACTCTGACTCAAGGGTTTATCTCTTCTCTTTGTCTATTTTCCTTCCAACTTCAGATGGAATACTATTTCCTCAGAAAGGCTTGCTCAACCTCCTTCCTTTCTTTCTTCCTTTCTTCTTTCCTCCCTCCCTCCCTCACTCTCTATGTTCTAGGTGATAGTTACACACCAATGACCCTGAGAGCCTGAGGTCCAGAATGGACCACTGGGCTCTGAGCTGCCCTGGTTGAGAGAGCTGTCCCTCCCACCCTGGGAAGATATTGCCACATCCTGAAGGAAGATGAAACCACAAGAAAAAGCTGACACGTCATCCCAAGGTATTTGCCTTTTATTTAAGCAACATAATCTATTATAGGATTGCATGTCAGGAATTTTATTTTTATCTTTGTGTGTGTGCACATGTATGGAGGTCAGAGGACATCCTGAGGTGTCAGTCTTCTTCCACCTTGAGACAGGGTCTCTCTGTTTTTATGCTGTAAATGCCAGCAGCTGGGACTACTACAGATATGCCCTACCAAGCTTAGTTTCTGCTTGTTTATTTTAATTATGTGTGTCTCTGTGTGTATCCGTGTGTGGGCATGTGGAAGCCAGAGGCAGCAGATCTCTCTGAAGCCGCGATTATAGGAGGCTGTGAGCCATCCACATGGCTGCTGAGAACTGAACTCAGGTCCTCTACAAGAACAGTTTGTGCTCTTAACAGCAGAGCCCTCTCCAGCACCCCATGATTGGTTTTACATGGATTCTGGGGGTCCAAACTCAGGCCCTCAAGCTTACACAGCAAGTGCTGTATCTACCGAGCCATCTCCCCAGTCCATGGAACTTTAAATTTTATTTTTTGTTATTTCTTATTGATTAGTTTTATTATTTTTTTTTTTTGAGACAGACTCTAGCTGGATAGACCAAGCTGACCTGAAACCATATAGCTCAAGCTGACCTTGAACTCTCTATCCTCCTGGTGGAGAATCATAGATACGAACCATCATGGCTAGCTTTTATTTTACTTTGGGGTGCTAGGGATTGAACCAGGGCCTCCAGCTAAACATGAACACTGCTACTGATCCCAACTCTGGGATAATATATTAAACTTAAATAAATTTTATTTTATTTAAATTTTGTTATTTTATTTTATTTATTATTACTACATGTGTGTGATGATTTATGTGGGGTTGTGCATGCCAAGGCACGCATGCAGGGGTCAGAGGACAACTTTACGGAATTGCTTTTTTCACTCCTCAGGTGGGCTACAGCACCTTGCTGATTTCTCCTTAGCTCCTGTGGAAAAGGATGAATGTGTATGGAAACTTCTCCAGAAAGCCAGCAGGCCCTATAGCCTGTCTGACTAAGGCCAGAACTAGCTATCCAGCTTCATTCAGTCCCACACCACCTCCCCAGACCCTTTGCCTCTGCCCACCTTGTCCTCCTTCCCTAGCCCCTCCCCTACTGGTCTTTGCAGAACATCCAGCCAGAATCCCAGGTAAGTGGAAGACCCTGTTCTATCCTGCCCCAGGATCTAAAGTAAGAAAAAGGGGAAGCAGGAGGAAGGTCACATTGCTCACTTGGCGGGATGCCTGGTTTTCATTAGGCCCGCTGCCTAATTTTCCTGGGCGTCACTTGCTTTCTTGGCTAGTCACTCTTCTTTCTTAACCATCACAGAGCTGTCACACCCCTGTCCCCTTACTCCCAGTCTCGTTGCCTCCAGTTCTTCCTGTTGTCTGTTCCACCTCACTGCCTCTTGCCTCAGTGTGTACCCATAACCCCTCTTCTGGTGGTCCCCGGGGATAGACAGCAGGTGCTTGAGCATACTGCACTTGACCAACATTAACTATGATCATGGACATTTATTGAGCACTTACTGTGCTCAATAATTACTGGGAAGACTCAGGAATTTCCTCAAACAATATTACAAGATTGGGACTTCCATTATCCCCGTTGTCCACCTAGGGAAACTGAGGCTGAGAGTGGCAAGTGTTAGAGCTGGGATCTGGAGTAAACACCTTCAGCCACCACTCAGAGAGATAGACCTTGGGAGTGTCTCCTCTTGCCTAGACTGCTCTTGACCCACAGATACACTTGTCTTTTAGATCTTTCCCACATTTGTTCCTGAATGGTGTTTTTTTGTCCAGGTAATGAACCCAAGCCCCAAACACCCAGCACTAGAGCTGAGTGAGTTCTGAAGGATCTCAGAGCCATGAGGCTCCTGAGACAGGGCTTCTTGGTTTCCAAAGCTGGTATTTCGTGGTCCCAGGGCTGGTCCTTCTTTTGGGAGATGGAATTTGGGGCTTTTAGAGGAAGGGTGAAGAGGATGGCAAGGGTCAGGATCCCCATGGGATGGATGGGGACCCAGCATCACCCCAAGTCTGAGTAGATAGGTGAGTGTTGATACTAAGTTGGCTGCCAGTGTTGATACTAAGTGTTGACCTCATGTGGTGGTGGGGGCTGTTCCAGGATGGAGTTTGGTGTCAATGAACTGCCTAGATGGGAAAGACATGAGCCCTTTCCAACCTGAAAGAGGGAGCTATCTCTCCTACCCACCATCCCATTCCACAGAGAAGTACCCAACAACCCTTGGAAACTTACACTCATTGGGGACCATGACAGCTCCTTGTAAGTGGTGCAGACCATTGATCTCTCAGTGGTGTCTGCAGTGATGAAAGTCAGAGAGAGAGAGAGAGATACCTCCAGAGCCTGACATTCTTTTTAGGATGCCCATAAAAGATAATATGACCTGTAAAATCTGCAAGCTGCTTCCAGCCCGTGGCGCCAGGCCCCACACCCCTCTCCCACCCCCAGTTCCATGCTCCTGTCCCAGAGGAGGGTGCTAACTGTCTGGAAGTCTCCAGAAGCCCACACCCTCAGAGATAGGGATTAAGAACAGGGGCAGCTGCGTGGGGCCACAGTGGTCTGCCCAGGTGGACAGAGCTAGTGAAGTGCCTCCCTTACCAGTGCCCCCTCCTTGCCTGCACCCCTGTCCCAGGCCCTCAGGTCAGCAGGGCAGCTGCTGCCAGGCTTGAAGGGGGGTGGAGATGTGCTGGGGCAGATCCCAGGCTCTGGTGAGTCACCCCGTGGGAGTGTGTTGACGAATCCAAATCCTGGGTCTTTTGTTTTTAGCTCCTGGGAATCCAGGGTCTGCCGCCAGGCAGAAGAGTGAGAATGGGAGGCAGGCCTGGACTCTCTCCCAGCTATACCTGGGAACTGTGTTCAGTTTTGAGCAACCTTGGGACCTCAATTTCTCTACCTTTAAGATGGGCATAAATTGGTTACAGAAACTTCTCTAATTAGTGAAAAAAGTGAACATAAATATCCTGCACTGAGTAAGTAGGCGGTATTAAAATGAAGTATGTCATGACAAGCACAGATCTTGAGCCAATGACAGCCGTCATTTACTGAGTGCTTCCTGTGTGTGCCAGGCGCCGTAGTAAGAGAGGTATAATTAATTCTGCCAACTACCATACGAAGCCTATGAGATTTATTAACCTTAAAGGGAGGAAACTGAGGCCCAGAGAGGTCAAGTATCTTGCCTGAAGCCACATGACTTATATACTCAACTGGCAGGCTCCTCGGCCTCCCACGGTGCAAATTAAGGACACTTCTACAAATGCCAGCCCAGGTGATCATGGAGCTGGCCCTGCCCCGCCCCTGCCCTCCAGGTAAAGGACCAGTCCCCGAACATTAAAATAGGTGTTCCTTTCCACACTTCCTCTGTTGATGACCCCTGCCCCTACCACAAGTTGTGATGGCATCTTTGTCAGCCACACCCCCTGCTTCAACCACCTAAAGAGTGCCCAGAGAGGCCCAGGTTTCTCCCAGCACCCTCCTGTGGGCAATGGGGCTGAACTCCATGTCCCCACATCCAGAGGTACATGCGTCACAGCTGGGAAAGCTCCAGATTGGCAGAGTTGCTTCCAGAGAGTAGGGCTGGGAGGCTCTCCCAATTTCAGCACCCTCACCTCAAGTCAGGGACCCACACTCTTCCTTTGCAGGGGAGGGAATCCTGAGTCCTACTTCCTCTCAGCTGGGGTGCATCTGACATTCCCAAGGCTCTTGGGCCGGCAGAACAAGGCTTGGAACACCTCCATCCCAGACACAAAGCTTGGCCCCTCATTTCTGGCTCTCCTGTATCTTCCTAAATATTCACCATCTACTTGGCAACCTGATAGAGGAATGTAACTGACCCTTTCTGAGTCTCACAATGACTCAGATATCCTGGGGGGGGGTACTTATTTCACACACACACACCACATCCCCCATTTATTTATTGAGAAGAAACCAAGCCTCCAGGAAGTCAAATGACTTTGTATAAGCTCATACTGCTCATCAATGGTAGACTCAAGATTCAGTTAAATCCATATGTTTACCCGGCACAGAGGTGTATCCATCAAGGATACTCCCAGAAACACAGATTCGGGGGGGGGGGGCGGAGGGTTCATCCTTTCCCCAGTGGAACAGCCTTAGGAGCATATCCTCAGTGCTTTACTGAACAAATACTTATTGAATGCCTGAAGGCACAGCTGAGCAAACGGGACAAACAAGACCTCAACTCTCAGAACAACCATGAAAGATGGACAATGCAGCATGACTGTTTGCCAGATAAGGAAAGTGAGGCTCAGGGACAGAACAAGCAACATCCTTGAGGTCACATAGTGAGTTGGGACAGACATAGAAACACAAGTCACCCACCCAACTACAGGCCCTTCCCACCCTCCTCTTTCCCCTAAGCCACTGGACCCAGCTCTGCCTCCCATCCCCAAGGGAGTCTGGGAACACAGTGTCTTTAAGCTGCCCTTTGAGGGACAAGAAGGGAGGGGGCTGTGAGGCTCCCCCCCCCCCCCCCCGCCCCACATGCAGAATAAGAAGCTCAGACCCGTCTGTCAGAGATGGGGTCAGTGTGAGGGGTCTCCTTCTGCAAGCACTTATGGCACAATTGATGGGAGAAACGCTCATCAAACGAGGGACAAATCATAAAGTTCGGGAGATGGAAATTAGGCGCGGACGAACGATCCAGGTGCAGGAGAGATTTATGAAGGAGGCTGTATTCTAGCTAATGACTTCTGCTAATGATTCTCCGAAGTGTACAGTGGCACAGCGCCCGTGCTCCATGGGGTGACATGAACCCCGGAGGCCCGATGAAGGACATTCCTGGGGATATGGTGATGGTGAGGGGATGAGGAAGAACAATGGAGGAGCCCCCTAGATGCAGCCCCCCCCCAAGACCAGTGGGAGGAGATCGGGTTCTTGGGATGGGAGTTGGGTCCTGCTGAAGATTTATAACTCAACTCAGCTCTTTGGCCTCTCCCTCCACTCACCCTCCAAGTGCCTGCCTGCCTGGCAGCTCCCAGTGTTGGCCGGGCTGCCCGCTGCTGACATGCAGATTTTCAAAACCCACCGTTGTCGTCTTTCTTCCACCAGTCCTCAGCCGCACCCCACACATTGCTGCATAGTTGCTTTCTGTCCCCCTTCTCTCCCTTCCTTGTCCCCCTCCCACCTGGAGAACCATCAGAAGGGCAACTGACCCCCTACTTATTCATCCTCTTCCACCCTCATGACTGTATCCCCAAGGCTGCTACCCACAGGCACCAGCTAGAGACTACCTCAGTGTCTCTCCCCCAATTTCCTCCATCACCTGATGAAGGGATGCTGGTCCTCCTGCAGTCCCTTCCAAATCTAGCTTAAGTCCTACTTGCTAGAGACTAGGTCCAGAACCTTTCCTTCAGGCCCATGGCCAGAAAATGCTTACAGTAGCTAACTCACAGACTCAGATCATCAGGGAACTCTGTGTGCATCTTAGATCCTGGATGTGCTCTTTCATTCTGGGACAATTGTCTGTGTGGGGGGGGGAGGGGGGGTATGTGGATGTATGTGTATGTGTGTATCCACACACATCTGTAAAGGTCAGAGAAGTATATGGGGTGCCCTCTTCTAGCATTCTTTTCTTTCTCCCCTGAAGCCAGGGTGCCTCACTGAGCCTAGAACCAAGCCAGCAGCCTCTGAACCCCAGCAGTCCTCCCCCACCCCTCAGTGCTGGAGTTAACAAGTCCGTGACCATGCCTGGCTTTTTAAGAAGGTTCTAGAGATTTGTACTCAACTCCTCACACTTCCCTAGCAAGCATTCTTTCTACTGAGCTGTCTGAGCCAGTGTGTGGTTTTTGAAGTGTGGAGCAAAAATGAGATTGGAGCTGGAGGTGCGGCTGCATTGTAGAACAACCGCCTAGCATGCCAGAGGCCCTGGGTTCAATCCCCAGAATGAAGATATATAGCTGAGGATGAAGGAGTCCTGCTGAGGCCCTCCCCCAACTCGGGCTCGGAATGCCTGCCTCACCTTACCCAGACACACCTTCCTTTTCCGCTCAGATTCATCTCAGCCTCTCTCAGCCTTCCATCATATCCCAAAGCCCAGTATGGGGGCTGAGCAGGCGCATACCCTTGAGCCCCTGGCTTCCTCACAGGGGCCCTGCCGAGCAGGTGTCTTCTCCTACTTTATTGGAAACTTAAGGTTCACAGTGTGAAGAGGTTAGTCCTGTCTGCATGGTTGGCCCATGCAGGGTAACCCCTCAGATGCCTTGAATTCCCACCCAGGGTTCTTCTACAGCAGCAAGCACTCTGGCTCCTCACAGAGCAGCTCACAGCTGGGAAGCTGAGAACAGGGAAGGTGGCCCTGATATATCCCTTGCGGGAAGAGCCTGGAGAAGTGAATCAAAAGGGGACAACTGCTGACCAAAAAGCTGGGAATAGCTTCAGAGCTAGAATATTTGAGAGCCACACATGATCTCCAAACACAGCTTTTAAGGTGGTGACTAGAAAAATATTCAAAACAGCGGACTATAGGAAGGGACTGCTGGGAGGGTTTTTTTTCCCCCTGTGTTGTCTGGATCTCATGCAACAGATATAAATGGGGAAACAAACCAGCGAAACTATTTTCACTCTGAAAATGATAATAGGGATAGTCCCAGAGTAGGACAGAGGCAACGCTTGGGTTGGGCCCCTTGTCCTCAGAGCGGCTCACCTCGAGGCAGATGTGTGCATGAGACCAGGAGCGGGGAGGGGGGGCACCTTGGAATCCAGTCTTCACAGCCCCTCCCAACCACAGGACTCCCAGGCCCAACTGTACCTGCCCCTTAGAGTGATCAGAGGCCAAAGTGAAATCTGAGCCAAGCCATGAAACTCCAGCCTGGGGAAGCAGGAGGATGCGCTGCTGATGCAGGATAAGGAGGGATCACTGCTCACCAGCTGTGTGCCCCAGCACCCCCACTCCCCCGCGCATTACCTTCATCCAGGAATCCCTGCCCTGTCTGGGGAGGGCAGCAGCTGGTAGTGGGCACAGTTCCAGCCCTGTCCCTATTCTATCCTAGAGCAAATTGAAGGGGTCCCTGGAGGTTTCTCTCCTCCCTGACCTGGTCTCTGGACCAGTTCTCTGCCTGATTTCATGGGTTCCTGAGAACCTGGAGTCGTTGGTTGAACGGATGGCATGAGCTGGGATTTTGGGCAAGTGAGTGTGAATGGGAAGCAGGTGGAGTTCCTTGGGGCAAGGGGCTCTGAGAACAGGGAGGACTCATAGGGAGTTAGGACGGGAGGAGACAAAGCATCATGGGAGGATAACGACCACTGGCGTCTGTGCCACCCAGTGTGCCCACTCCTAGTCCTAACCTTGGGCAAGCCACTCCATCCTGAGCCTTCTTTTTGGCATCTGTAAAATGGGGGTAATAATAGTAACAATCAGCTGGTAAATAAGAGGATTAAATGTAATATATGCAAAGTGGCTGGCAATTGGGCAGCCTTCAATTACTGGCAGCTATGACTATTGCCAATGAGGGGAAGTTGAGACAGAAGGCCTAGGCAGAGGAACTTATTTAGCACAGGAGAGATTTGGGGCTGAGTAGGAAGGTCACAGTGTCACACCCAGTGGCTGGAGGAGGGGTGAGGGCAGGAAGAGGAAGGGAAAGAGGAGGTACTGGGAAGATGGCAGATATAAGTATATGTCATGATCTTGCCCCATCTGGGTCACTGCTGCACCCCAGGAGTGATGACTCAGCTGTAAAGAGAAGTTTCCACCCAGAGACTGGTCCCACAGGCTGTGTATGGCATGAGCCCATAGACATGGGAAGCACATGCCAAGGAGGCTATGGAGTGATGCCCAGGGTTACCCGTCTGCCCCAGGGCTCAGACACTGCCCCTCTTCACACCTGAGCCCTGGATGAGGACCCAGGGCCGGCCAGCTGACTCCCCTGAGACAGGACAGACCCAGAAAGATAGAGGAATTTGTTTGGGCCACATAGCAAGGCCTGAGAGAGGTTGAAGATCCCAAAATCCCGACATAATAGAGCTGGGAACCCCAGAGCCTGCCTATCACAACAGGTGCCCACTGTATTCCTGGAGCATGGTGTGAGCCTCAAACTTTATCATCCACTCACAACATGGACTTCTACAAGCCGAGGCAGGCCCTGGTGTTCCCAGAGTTCCCTGAGGACCAGAGCTGAGAGTGTATTCTTGCAGGCCTCACTCTCTAGAGTGACAAATTGATCCATTTGTCCACACGCCCTAGGGACTCACCTCAGCCCTGATCCTTCCAGAAAAATTCCTTCCTCTTCTCCTTCATACTGTGAATTCCCCTAAATTGGAAACTCTTGGCCTCTTCCAAGAAACCCATGCTGGCTCAGTACACTCTCTAAGCCACTGGTCTCCATCTAAGCCCTGGTTAGCAGCTTTGTTTCTAGAGGCTCTGTCTCCCCTCCCCTTTGCCCCTCTTCCCCCAGTCTTCCTTTGCCTTTTTTCTCCTGTGGGGTGTATATGTTGTGCTCACACATAGGTATTGCCTTGCATGTTTCTTCCTGGGATTTATCACCATATGCGATGAGCAAGGCTGAAAGCTTCCAAAGAGCAATGACCATATGTGTTATCAATGACCCCACCCCTAACACCGAGGGCAGAACTCTGACCATAGTGGAGAAGATTTCAGCACACCCTTGGAACCACACATCAAAGGGCATCCAGCAGCCTTGCTGTAGGCAGAGACCCACATGGAAGAGATCTGTAAGACAATTTTGTATGTAGATACTTACAATGCCTGCCCTGCTCTGAGCACTGTGGGTCAGGCCTACCACAGGACAGGAAATCCACCTGCTACCTCCTTCTGGGCATGGTACTCAAGGTCTTTCCCAATCAAGCCCAACTGCTTTTTGTATCAGGAATAAACATATGTTACTAAAAGGTAAAGACGCTAAGTGACAATCACTGCATGCCTACTATATGAGATCATCTCCATGTGGTCTTACCTCATCTAGCTCTGGCTTGAGTGACATGTTCATTTTCAGTTTAAGGAGGGTGACAAAAAAACTTAAATATCTTAGACCTGAGTCTAGTGCCTTTCCTTCTAGGCAGATGGTCATCATCTGTCCAGCTGCTGGGGGCATTACGGACCTTTAACCTTCGAGGATGCAGTTTGTGTTCTTGGCAGCTCTCTCCCTGAGGTCCCTGTACCAACACTGGTTTATGTTTTCAGAGTCTCTCAAATGTCTCCTCAACAGCTGGTTCAGATGGTGGAAGGCTTTCCCAGCATGCACCACATGAACTGGGCATGGCAGCCCACTCCTGTGTTCCCAGCACTAAAGAAACAGCAGCAGGGTCATCAGGAAGTTCAAGACCATCCTCAGCCACATAGTTTATTTGAGGCTAGCCTGGGCTACATGAGACTCGATCTCAAAAAAGTGAGGGGTGGGTAAATGGCTAGGAAGTGTTTGTTGCATAAGCCTAACAACTTGAGTGCAAATCCCTGGGACGTATGCAAAAGCTGGACACTATAGTGAGTGTCTGTAACTCCAGCAATCCTATGATGAGATGGGAGGCAGGGATAGACATGTCTTCCAGGGACCAGCAGGCCAACTAGCCTGAGATACGCAGCTGGGCTGACTAGTTTTTATTGTCAACTTAGAGTCACCTTGGAAGAGAAACCCTCAATTGAGGAATTTTCAGGATCAGACTGGCCTGTGGCCACTTCTGTGAAAGAATGTCTTGACTTTCAACTGATGGGGGAGAGCCAAGCCCACTGTGGGTGGCACCATCCCCAGTCAGGTAGGTCTGGGTTGTGCAAGAACGCTCGCTAGCTGGGCTTGAGCCAGATAGCCAGCTGGTAAGCAGCACTTCCTGGATTCTACTTCAGTTCCTGCTTGAGTTCACTGACTTCTCTCAGTGTTGGACTGTAACCTGGAAGAACAAGCTGAAACAAACCCTTTCCGGGGCATTTTATCATGGCAACAGGAAGCAAAAAGAGCAACAGTACAGAGGCAAAGAGAGACCTTGCCTCAACAGCAAAGGCTGGCAGGAGCTCTGCCTACCCACTTAGTTCAACCTCCAGAACTCTCATGGTAGGAAAGAAGTCCCAAAAGTTGTTCTCTGACCCAGAAAGACGTCATTGCATACACACCCCTGAACACACACGTACACAAAAACACACATGCTACATTTTTTTTTAATTAAAATGAACGCAAGGTTATCACTGCATCATTCACTCACTCAACTCATTCATTCATTCACACTCCTTTGTTGAGCACCCACTATGCTGAGTACTGTCCTCTGGTACCCTCCAGGGGTCCCTAAGTCCCAGTGACCCCAAAGAGATGGGGGCTAGGACAGGGAAAGAGGGGGGAGGTCTACATGGTTTAGTACATTTTCACTCCCTCTGATCAGTCATGCTTCCTAATTCAATAAGGTGAGAAGGAGCATAATTTGATCATATTTGTTTTGCACCAGTGCAAAAACAGAAAATGAAGGGCTGCACAGCCGCGCCGATTTACTTCATCCGACCTTGATTAAAAGAAAATTAATTGTCGCATCTCTCAGGATATCACAAGCAGCAGCCAATGGCTGTCCAGGACACCACAAAGAGGGAACATCACTCCATGCCCTTTTCTCTAGCCACTTGGAGTCATGGATGGAGGAGCTAGGACTGGGGGGGGGGGGGCACTGCAGATTGATGAGGCTGGCGGCAGGTGGGACTGTATCTCACCCCCACCTGCTGCCCAGAGAAGACTCTGAGCATAGTCCTCCACTGAAGCTCCCCCAAACCCTTGGAGCTCCCTCTTCCCCAAGACTAGCAGGTGCCCCACCGAGAAAACCCAATAAGATGACTCTCAAAGAATCAGGACCCCTCCAGCTGCGTCCCCACGCTGTCAACCCAGCCCAGCTCCTGAGAGAAACAGGGAAGGAGGAGGCTTGGCGCTGCCCCGGGTGAGCCGGGGCGGGGTGTCACTGGGGAGAGCTCATGAAAAGTTAATGCCCCCTTGCAGGTTGTTGATTTTTGTTTGTTTTTCTCTTTTTGCCAGAAGAGAAGCCTCTTTCATTAGCCCAGACTGTCATTACCCGGCATTAAATTTTCATAGAGCGGGGTGGGAGGCCGGGCAAGGGGAGGCAGGCAGGGGGGCAGCCGGGGCTCGGGGCGGGCCTGTGGGGCTGAGCCCAGCTCCCCGGGGCCTCTGCCTGCACACTGCTAGTCTGAATGTAGTAACTGCTTTCCTCCATCACTCAGTGTGGCTTTTGATCTTCCAGCTGCTCATTTTGGTGGCTTCTTCTGTTATCCCCATTTTACAGTCAAGAAATTGAGGCTGGTGCTAGCCAGAGGCTGCAACCCTACGCCTACCAGGGCTGGGGCAGTGAGTGGAAGAGGCGACGATGCCCTCCTTCATTCCTTCATTCCCGCAAACAATTCCAAACAGAGATTCAGAGTATAGTTAGGACATTTAACCCTGGGAGAGCTGCCGGGACCTGGAACGCCCTAGCTCCACTCCAGGAGTCTGGGAGGCAGCTCTTCTCAGCCACGCTAGGATCCACATGCTCGCAGGCTTGCGTCCCGCCAGGCAGGTGTCAAGACCATCACAATGGTGCACCTGGTGTGGGCACCAGGCCTGCCCATTCAGCGGGGAACAATCACGGCTCGGCTGCCGCTGGCGCAGAGGCCTCCAGGGCCTGTGGACCGAGGGCAGTGAGCAGATGGGCCTCCGGGTGTCAGGTTTCCAGCCTAGGGTGGGAAGCAGGATTTCTGGAGGGGAAGGGGAAACAATCAGGCTCCTCCCAGGCCCGTGGCCCCTCCCCTCCTCGCCTCTGGTCCCTGAGCAGGTGGGCATACTGACTGCCTACCATACCCTAGAGAAGGACACAGGACCTCCCTGGAACTGGGCTTGGTTGGTGGGGGAGGTGCCTTGTGAGCTTCTCAGCTGGGGGAATCATAGGAGGACTGGACTCTAGTCGCCCCCCATTCCAGCTACTCACTGGATCTTTCTGCTTGCCCCACCCCCATGCCCCACTGTAGTAGTGAGGCAGGTAGGTCAAGGGGGCTACAGCCCGAGATAAATGGTCAGTACCAGAAGAGACCAAGCATGCCAGGCAGAGGGGCCAACAGGTGGGTGGTAAGGAGCCCTGCCTTGTGGGGTGCAGTTGGGACTAGAATAAAGATAGGTGGCACACTCAGCATAGGGTGTGCACATTGTCCACATACCATGCGTGTGGGTTCCCAGTGCACATTGTCTACATACCATGCGTGTGGGTTCCCAGTAGACTCTGGGATGCCACTTTACACATGAAGACACAGTAGTGTGAGAAGTGCTGCCTGTGTACCAGCCTGTGTACCAATCCTGCCCTCCTGTTCTGGAAGCCCAATACAAGGTGCCTTCTAGGGGGCTGTTGGGTGTCTAGTTCCTTAAACTTGACTGTAGTTTATCCTCCACCAGTACCCCACAGAAAGTAGAGTGGAGGCAGTGGGGAAGGAACATGTCCCCCCCACCAGTGTGTGCTCAGCCCAGCTTGGTCCTAGTAACTCTGACCTTGGCCTCGAGGCACCGGGGATCTATGAGGATGGACATGGGAGCCTGGAGAAAGGATGGGGAGAGAATCCTAGCCTCTTGTGCTACACAGGGGAAACTGAGGCCTGGAGAAGCGTATGTCATCCCTGACCAGAGTGTTTACATCTGTGCGGTGGGGATGGGGTGGGAGTGAGTACCGTGTACCAATCACAGCCCTGTCAGGGACAGGAGTGGTGATGAAGTCCATGCCCCATGACCAAGGCCTAAGAGGGCAGTCGCTAGATCACGTGGGAAGTCTGGGTGGGAACTTCCACCCCCATTCCAGTGCCCCTGCCAGAGCCCTGATGGAGTGCAGTGCTCAGGAGGGAGGAGGGTGAGGGAGCCTATGGTAGTTGCCTGGAGGAGAAAATGTAGCCCAAAGACATGCCTGAAAGGGTGGCTGCTCACTTGCATACATGTCACTGCTGTGACTCCATTCTGGAGGTGATAACACATGCAGCCTGGGATTCCTGGGTCCCCTGTGAGATCTGGGTTCAAACTCAGGCTCTACCTCTTCCTAGAGCACAGCTCCAGGCATTTGGAAGACTGCCCCCTGCCTGAGTTCAGTCATCTATAAATAGGAAGAATTATGGCCGGAGGCCTGACTTCATGGAGTTGGTAGGAAGACTTGGCAAGACTGTGCTGAGGGCTCTCCACCTGGCTTGGGCATGGAGTCCAAGGTCATTGTGCGGGCAAGTACAGTTAATAGTCTGTGATGACCTTTGCAGTGGTCTCACACCTGCTGGAAGGGTCATGGGCTTGAGTTTCTACAGATAGTGTAGAGAAGGCAGGATCTGAACTCAAGTCTACCTCTTTCCTGAGCTCTTCAAAGCCTCTCCTATACACTGGGGGAACAGACAGCAATAGGATCACCAGGCAGCTCCCAGCCCCCTCCAGTTTCTAACAGGCTCCAAGAACCTCCCCTTTGGTGAACTGGGGCCTAATGATGTCTAGCTTATCCTGTTGTAGGTGTGACCAGACAGCGGATGAGGGGTAAGGGAATTCCTGCTCCCACCCCGACTGGGCCCCCCTCCCTTACTTCCCCAACACAACATGGCAGTGTGGCGTGCTCATTCTAGAAACAAAGGCAACCAGGGCACATCCCCACTTCCTGGCGGTGTTGATTATCTAATTCACTACCCCTCAATTACTGCTTCCTGAGGGAGGCATTATCCCACAGCACCTCCCGCCCAGCCCAGAGGCTGGCATGGCTGCTTCTGCTCCCCCTGCCCCCCCCCCACCCTGCTCCATTAAAAAGTCACAGTGAACTAGTCCAGGGTCTGACACCAGCCCCCCTTGGGCAGCCTTCAGGAAGAGGGCTCTGCAGACACTAAGCCTGACCTTTTGTCTCTCCTAGGGATCTGGATGAAACTCAAGTGCACAGACGCCTCCACGGTCAGGGATAAGTGTACACAGGCGTGTCTCATGTGAGCATGTACAAAGTGATATGTGTAAGGGGGCAAATGTATATGAATGAATGTGCAAATGTGAGTATAGACATATATGTGCATGTGAGAGTGGGTGTGCACAATCCTGAGGGTGTACAATGAGTCTTCAAGCACACGAGTAGGTCAGGAATGCAGACAATTGCATAAATGTCTGGTATGTGCAGGTAACGGATAGATGTATAATCGCTCCTGTATGGGTGAGTACCTGTTGTGCTGAATGTGAGTGTGAGAGAGTGTGGCTCACTGAGTGTAGATGAAGCTAGCTGAGGCTGGGGCAGGTGAAGGAGGACTCCCTCACTCCCAAGCATGACAGCCTGCGGGGACTGTTAGTTCATAGAGGGCTTGGGAATGGAAGATGTCCTGGCCAGGCTGGACTCAAAGCTCCCCTCCTTCCTCTCAAGGGGAAGAAGAGATCACCAGGGCAGGTGGTCCCGACTGGTTGCAGATGCAAAAAGACTCAGTGCTGATTTGCATCTTTCATTTGCATATATTTCCATAGGGCCTACTGATTGGTTATTTGAAAGCCTCCCAAGATTAGTTATTTCTGCAATGGCTTTGCCTGGAAAAAAAAAAAAAGTTCATGATTGGGTTCTGCCTTACTGAAGGCTGAGGCCAGCCCTGCAAGGGCTGCTTCTTCTAACCCACTGGGAAGTAGGCCCTTCAATATCGCTCCCTGGTACAGAGCAAATAACAGTTCTGTGGTATCACCCTGCCTCAAGAAGGTGCCTATTGTCTTCTGCCAATTATGAACAAGGTGTGAGGAGAGGACAGATCAGATGCCAACTCCCCAGGCTTCTCAAATGTCCAGACTGTAGGTACCTATCACTTCTGAGAAACAGCCTGGACCCCCTAGGCCAGTGGACAACCTTAAAGGTAGTTAAACTGGGGGGCTGCAAGTCTGCCTACCTTTACCTGCTCTCTCCCGACCATCTCTACACCCAGCTATTACCCCTGACATGGTGCCAGAGGCAAGATCTCCCCTCTTTACATCAGGGCTAGACACTGGCTATGCAACTTGGAATACATAGTCTTTTGCCAGGTCTTTGAGTCCCTGAAGGCCACCTGAAGAGAAGCCAGCAAGGTCCCAGAGAAGAGGAAAGAGCCTGAGGTTCCAAACAGGAGAGTGTATGTCTGTCTGTCTGCCCACAACAGTCTGATGTAAATTCATATTGTGAAGTGCATGACAGTCTCTGGGACACAAGAAAAAAGACACTTTTAGCATAGAACATGCGCCCAGGTGTGCATCCATGTGTGTGTTGTGAGTACATCCTCAAGCATCGAAGAAAACCATTTTTAAGGTGAGAGTCCTAAATTCCCACTTTGCATTTGCCTGGCCATTAATGACCTCATTTCTCCCATGGTAAAAAGTAATCACAGTAGGGCAATGACGAGCCCTTTGATTTTTGCTTTTCCAAGAAACACATGTATAAAGGTGAATTAGATGTTTGTATGTCTGTGTGGCGTATGTTATAAGCACATATGTGCACATATGTAGTCAGGCTCATTGACTACAGACCTGCTTCCTACTGACACCCAAGATTACTATGATCATACTGGCCACAAGTGCGTCCACATATTGTTTATGCGTGGCTGGTGTTTGAGCTGTTTGCAGCATGCAGAACTGAGCACAGCACTGCACTGAGAGTGTACTTGGCATGTTCATACTAACAAGCCATGGATCTATGTGTGCCCAGGGTTGTCTGCACATGAGTAAGCACGTGGAGCATTCGTGACCACGCGCAGTAGGTATGTGGACAGCCTAGAGTTTGTTTGCATATCAGGAGTTGGGGGGGATGTTTAGTAATTAAATCCTTCTTCATGCTTTGCACCTGTCTCCTCTGAAAGCCGAGAGAACAGACGTCAAACGGGACAAGGGCTGGATTGAATACAGCCAATTCTGAAATATTTATTAGCTCGCGACTCCACTCAATGGAGGAGAAGGAATGCCAGCTAATCCACCCAGCAGCGCTCACAGCAGGAACATTTCTCAGCAGGCGCTTCTTAGATTTCAATGATTGCTCACTCTGTCCAAAAATGGGAGAATTTTCGTCTGGACCCACGTGGGGTTATCCAGAACGCTGGCTAAGGACTCACAAGGCAGAGACTAAACCTGAACACCTCTGGCCTCTGCTTCTCATTCCTAGGGTCACATAAGTCTCTCCTCCTTAGACAAAGACTGAAGAGTGAGTGAGTGAGTAGTTGTGGGAGTCTGTACCCATCACTGTCCTGTGTTTTGGGCACTAGATGCAACTCTTTCTATATATATTCTGACACCAAGTCTCACAAAAACCTGAGAGAGAGCTGGAGAGCTCGGCAGGTACCTGAACTCAATCCCCAGGACCCACATGCTGGAAGGAAAGAACTAATTTGTTGCAAATTGTCCCCTGACCTCCACATATGTGGATACATATGTACACATATGGGTACACACAAAATAAGTAAAATAATTATTATATTTTTTAAAAACCTGAAGAGATAGATGATATGTGTTATCCCACTTAATAGATTAGGCAACTGGGTATTTCAGAAGCATTTAATGCAGTGATCCTCAACCTTCCTAATGCTGCGACCCTTTAATACACTTCCTCATGTTGTGGGTAATTATTTTTGTTGTTACTTCATAACTGTAACTTTGCTACTGTTAAGAAGTATGATGGTCTTAGGAGACCCCTATGAAAAGGTCATTCAACTTCCCCGAAGGGGTCGTGACCCACAGGCTGAGAACCAGTGATTTGATAAAACAGGAAACTGACAGCAGTGAGGCAGGTCACTTAGCTCAAGGTAATAAAAAAAAAAAAAGTCTCAGGCCATCAGTCACTTAGTGCTGGGGACAGATTTTTGCTGGGTCCAGAACTGCTGCCTCCTAGCATTTCTGAAGACTAAAGAACTACCTACATGTGTGTGGTTTTCAGACATTTGGCTACAGTGTGTCCAAACAGGTTTTTCTTCAGATTTCTTCTTATTGGGATTCATTTAAGTTTCTTGTTTTCAACAAAACAGAAGAAAGCATGTGCCTCCCTCCTGCCTCTGAATCTTGGAGTTTCTTTTCTACTTCTTCTTCCCCTCCTCCTCCTCCTCCTTCAGTTTGGAAGAGAGTCTCGAGTTGACGTTTGGACATACACGTATGTGTACACACATGGAAGCCTGGGGTCAACCTTGGGTATTGTTCTCAGCTCCAGAAAAATGGAATCATTTTGCTTTTTGGAGGCAGGACTCTCAACTGGAACCTGGCCCTCACCAACTAGACTAGGCTTGCTGGCCAATGAGCTCCAGGGATCCCCCGGCCTCCTCCTTCCCATAAGCTCACCGTAGTGCCCAGCTGTTTTTGCTTTGTTTGTTTTTTGGTTTTGTTTTCTTTGTTGCCGTTGTTGTTTCAAGACTACGCAGCTTTGGCTGTCTTGGAGCTCTCTGTGTATACCAGACTGGCCTCGAACTCTCAAAGTTCTGCCTGCCTTCCAAGTGCTGGGACTGAAGGTGTACCACTAGGCCTGGCTAGACTGAGTTTGTTGTTGTTGTTTTTGTTTTATCTTTTTATTGATTCTTTGTGAATTTCATATCATGCACCCCAATCTCACTCATTTCCTAGTTCCTCCATATCTGCCCTCTACCCTTGCAAACTCCCCCAGACCAAAGAAAGCAAAGAAATAAATAAAAAATTTAAAATTTTTTATCATGGAAGCTACATTGTGTCAAAGTATGTCACATAGTATATACCCTTTTGCCCAGACAGCTTTACTTGTAAATGTTTATTATGATGAGTCATTGGTCTGGTTCAAGGTCTCTGGGTTCTGCTAAATCATCAATACTGATTTGGATCCTCACCATGACACCTCTCTGATATCCTGTTGTTGCCTTGTGACATGGAAATCCTGAAGTTTCTGCAGGACCAGCTCCTTCACGTGCTCCAGCAGCTCATAGATTGGGTAGATGAGATGTTGGGGTGGGCCAACTCAAAGTCCTGGATCTGGGCCTGGGTGGTAGCTGAGTTGATGAGCCTACCAGCTCTCCAGGTGCCCAAGCCACTGACGCCAGCTCTCTCATGCACTGCCCAGGCAAGGGACAAGGCCAGCTCACCCATGCTCACACAATCAGAGCCAGCTCTCCTGAGCCAGTGAGGGGTGGGGCCAACTCTCCCAGGCCCATGCCAGCAGGGCCAGTTCTCCCACACCACCCAGGCAAGGCGTGGCACCAGATCAGTTCAGCCCTCAGACATTAATATGGCCCCAGACAGCAGCCTAGACCACAGACTTATGAATGGCCTTTGGTGGGAACATAACCCAGGGTCATCCACACAGATCCCTGCTGCTGCAGGGACATGGCCTTCTGTGGCAGCACAGGCTATTCACATTAGGCTGTTCTTCACAGACGTAGTGTGTCCAGTTCCACTTCTCTTTATAGTGCACAAACTGCTCGGCTTCTCTGTCTCTCATCTGTCTGTCTACCACATAACCCCGCTGCCTCTGGCTGTCTTCTGCTTCTCAGCTATGCTATTTTTTAATGTAGGTGCTGGGGATTTGAACTCAGATCCTCATGCTTTCCCAGCAACTACTTTACTGACTAAGGTATTTCCGTACAGTTCTGCTGCCTCTCCTCCTCCTCCTCTTATTTGAAAAAAATATATATTTTTCCCCCTTTGGTGTTTTTCAGGCAGAATGTCCTGTAAGCCAGGCTGGCCTCAAAAGTTACTATTATTTCTTCAAATATGTTTCCTACTCCACATTTCCATCTAGAATTCCAATTATGCATGTGGGAGAGCTCCCGGTGCTGTCCTGTGAGTTGCTGGGGCCCTGGTACACTTTATGGGTTGTTTTTTTGTTTCAGGGAAGGGTACACTTGCACCTGTGTGGTACACATGACTGCACATGTGGAGGTCAAGGAAGGACACGTGTGTCTTTCCATTGCTCTCCACATTGATGCCTTGAGACAGGGTCTCTCACCAAATCAGAAGCCCATCAGGACTTTTTGGAGAGGCTGGCTGGCCAGTGAGCTCCTGGGATCGGCCTGTTTCCACCTTCTGGCATTGGGCCTACAGACACCCATGCATAGCTTGCCTGGCTTCTTAAAAAGATCTATTTTTATCATATTATTTTTTAATTGTGTGTGTCTATGTGTCTGTGTGTCTGTACATACCAGGTGCCCGATAGACAAAGTTCAGAAGAGTTGTGAGCCATCCAACATGACTACTAGACTCCAACTACAGTCCCATGCCTGGCTTTTTCTGGAGGTCTGGGATTTGAACTCGTGTCTTCATGCTTCCAAGAAAGAGTGCTGTTACCTACTGAGCCACATCTCAGCCCTTTGACATCAGTCTTTCAGTGGGCTTTAGATAGTTTCTATCATTTATCACTGTGGTTTTAAGGTCTCTGATATTTCCTTCTGTGGCGTATAACCAGTTGCTAATCCATCCAGTGTGTATGTCATTCCAAAGATTGACTCCATATATCCCCTGAAATTTTAATTGAGTCTTTTTTATTTCAGTGCTTGAGACTGAAGCCAGATTGTACACATGCTAGATATATTCTCCACCTCAGAGCAACAGACTCAGTCCCTGTTTTGTTCTTGTTTTAAACTAGTGAATCAATTTCTAAAATACATGTGTATGTGTGTGTGTGTGTGTTTGTGCACAGGTACCAGAGGTCAATGTCAAGTGTCTTCCTTAATCAGGCTCCACCTAATTTTTTTGAGACGGGTTTCGTATGAACCTGGAGCTCAGATTCAGTCAGACTAGCTGACTCAGTAGCTCTAAGGATCTTCCTGTCTCTGTCTCAACTGCACCAGGGTTACAGGGGCACACCACCACATCTGCCCACATGTGGACATGTGGATGCTGAAGGGCCAAACTTAGGTTCTCATGCTTGGACAAAAAGTACTCTATTTACTGAACCATCTCTCCAGCCCCCGTCTTGCTATTTAAAAAACATGAGCACAAACACACTTGTGTGGTGGTGAGGTGGAGGTCAGACGTATGTAGGTTTGTATGCATGTGTATGTATGTGGAGGCCAAGAGTTGGTGTCCAGCATCTTAGTTTAACATTTCTATTCCTTTCGCCATGTTATTAACTTCCTTCACCTTCCTGAATATAAAGGCCACGAGGCTGATATCCTTGTCTGCTAACTCTACCATTTGTGACATTTCTGGGTCTGTCTCTATTGATCCGTTTTTCTCCTAGATATGGGTCATGTTTTCCTCCTTTGCTTGCCTGGTAACTTTTATTGGATTTAGGACATTTTTTTTTAAATAAACTTTTCATTTTGGAATAATTTTAAATTTACAGAAAATTTTCAAAAATAGCACACATAATTCCCACACACCCCATCATGTGTTCCCCATTGGTAATATCACATGTCACCATGCAACATTTGTCAAAACTCCAGAAACTGGCATTGACCTGTCACTGTAAGCTAGCTTCAAGTTTGGGGGATTAACCAGTTGCTACACTAATTTCCTCTTCCTATCCCAGGATCTAATGTACAGCGTCACATTGCACTTAGTTATCATGGCTCCCCAATGTCCCCTGGTCTGTGACAATGTCTCAGGCTCTTCTTAAGTTATTGTCAACACAAGCTAGAATCACCTGGGGAAAGAAAATCTCAATTGAACAACTGCCAAGGTCAGATTGACCTGTGGTCATGTTTATAGGCAATTGTCTTGATTGTTAGTTGATGCAGGAGAGAGCCCAGCCCACTGTGGGCAACACCATCCCTAGGCAGGTGGTA
Source organism: Lophiomys imhausi (assembly GCA_907164525.1). NCBI lineage: Eukaryota > Metazoa > Chordata > Mammalia > Rodentia > Muridae > Lophiomys > Lophiomys imhausi. The sequence goes on from CAJQZJ010032232.1 coordinate 7,366,816, forward strand.
TCAGGCTATATAAGAAAGCCAGCTAGGCTGGGTGTGATGGTGCATGCCTTTAATCCCAGCACCGGAGAGGCTGAGGCAGATGGATCTCTATGAATTTGAGACCAGCCTGGTCTATAGAGTAAGTTACAGGCCAGCCAGGGCTACACAATGAAACATTGTATCAAAGAAAGAAAAGTAAAGTAAAGCAAAACTAATCGTGATGCAGAGAACAAGCCAACAAACAGTGTGCCCCTGGTTCCTGCCTTGAGTTTCTGCCCCAACCTCCCTCAGTGACAGATTATGACTTGAAGTGTAAACCAAGTAAACCTTTCCTCCCCAAGTTGCTTTTTTTTTTTTAAAGATTTATTTTATGCATATGAGTGCTCTATCTGCATGTACACCTGCATTCCAGAAGAGGGCACCAGATCACATTGTGGATGGTTGTGAGCCACCATGTGGTTGCTGGGAATTGAACTCAGGACCTTTTCAAAGGAAGAGCACTAGGCAGTGCTCTTAACCGCTGAGCCATCTCTCCAGCCCCCGAGTTGCTTTTGACCAGAGTGTTTTATCAAAAAGAAAACTAGACCCATGACTTTGATGTTCTTGAGGAGTCTTAGCCAGCTATCCTAGAGGACGTTCCTGGTCTGGGTTTGGCTGCTGTCTCAAGATCACATTGGGTTTAAGGGTTTGAGGAAAGAAGACCATGAAGGTGAATGGCCCTTCCTCACTGCATCATACAATATCCTGGTGACATCACCAGTGAAATGGGCCCATGGCTTGGTGTCTGTGCTGCCTGCTGGCTTTCTCCATTAACAATAGCAAAGCCACTGTTTTCCTTCCCCTTTGGAAGTGGGTCAAAGAGCATAGTTCACACTCAAAGGGTTGTAGACTGAAGTCCACCTCTCCACTGTGTGTCTACACGCACTGCTGGAAATTATTTCAGAAGGAAGATTCTCCTCCTGTCCTCTGTTTACTCCACTCTGTCACCTACGGATCTGTGCTTGTGTATTTGGCACTTTGAGTCTTTCTGTCCCAGAATCTAACCCAGCACAGCACATTGAGCCTGGCACGGTGGCACATGCCTGGAATCCCAGCATTCAAGGGGTAGAGGTGGAGGATAGGTAGTTCAAGGTCAGCCTAGGCTATATAACTAGTTGGAGGCCAGCCTGGGCTTCATAAGACCCTGTCTCAAAAGACAAAACAGACCACTTTTTTTTTTAAAGCATTTATTTATTTATTATGTATACAGTATTTGCTCTACATATATGCCCAGGCAGATCTCAATGTAGATGGCTGTGAGCCACCATGTGGTTGCTGGGAATTGAACTCAGGACCTTGGGAAGAACAGCCAGTGCTCTTAACCTCTGAGCCACCTCTCCAGCCCATAAGACCACTTTTTTTTTTCCACATTGATTTTTGCTGTCACAGCTCCTCTGTACCCTCTAGTCTGTGACCATTTCTCAGTTTCTTACTTTTCATGACCTTGAAAATGCTGCACAAATTGTTCCAGCCTGGGCCAGGCAGCATGATTCCTGCAGCCATTTGATAAACCCTGCCCCATTAGGTGTGCTACCTGGTCTTGTGTGTTCTCTGTTCAGGACCTACAACCTACCATTTATCCACTTGTCAGAAAAAGGAATTTGAAACCAAGGCATGGCGAGGGAATGCCTGTGGCTACCAAGATATCTGCTACACAGTCCTCTCAATAAATGCAACAAACCACACACATATCTGTGAAGCCTTCTGTGTATATCCATCCAAACCTGAGGCCATTCTGTTACATGTACCTCTAAAGCTCATTTTCCCTTCCTTTATATGTAACCTCCAACACAAGAAATCTAGACTTACCAGGAACTATTTATTCACTTGTTCAACCAACATCTTATTTTATTTCCAAGACAGGGGCTCATGTAGTCCATGCCGGCCTCAACATCACTATGTAGTCAAGAGTGTCTGTGAACTCCTGGTCATTCTGCCTCCACCCCCCAAGTGTTGGGGTTCCAGGCATGTGTCAATCACCATGTTCAGTTATGTGGTATTGGGAATGGAGCCCAGGGCCTTGTGGGTGCAGGGCATTCTATCCAGCTACATGCCCAGCCTCTCAGTCAAAATCTTAAAATGTGGAAGTGCCCACCCGGGGCCTGTTGGCCCAGGGAGGCCAGAAGAAAGACATCCAAGCACCTGCCACTGGAACCACTACAAAGGATGAACATGTGGTGGAGAGATGGGAAAGATGGAATATGCAGTTGGAGACGTGATGGCAGTGGGGAATAAGCAGGCATGAGGAGGTCATGGTGAGGTCCTGGCCCAGGCTGCCACCAAAGGTCCATGCCACCATGTCTGGATCCATTCTGCTGCTGCTGGGGTCTGTGTCAGTGTCGATGGCCCAAATTACCACCAAAGACCATGTGGACATCTGAAGGACCATGCTCCTACACAGGGATGGGGGCATGTGCTGATATGAGTGACCTGTGCCGCCACCTGAGGTCATGGGGACATCTGGGACCATGCTGCTGTAAGGACCCATGTCTGGGTCTGTGGTCCTATGGTAGCCAGGGTCTGTGTTGATGTCCTAGGCTTGTGTTACCACCAAAGGCCATTCAGTTGTCCCTGGTCTGGACTGCCACTTGAGGCACTGTTCTGAGCTGGCCCTGCCCCTCAACAGCCACCACACTTGGGAGAGCTGGCCCCACCTCTCAACTGCTGTGGTGTAATATGGGTAAGGGAGAGATGTTCTCCTGCCTCTTGCCACCCATAGCAGGCAGGAGAACTGGTCCTGAGGTCATGGGAGTAGGAAAGCTGGCCCTGCCCCACACCTGGGCAGTGCAGTAAGAGGAGTCCCCACAAGAATCCAGTATTGATAGTGTAGCAGAAACTAAAGGCCTCAAAACAGCCAATGAACATTCACAAGTGAAGATGTGTGGACAAAAGGGTATATTGTGGGATGCACTGTGACACCCTGCAGCTTCCACAAGATTTTTTTTCTTTCTTTCTTTTTTTTTTGGGGGGGGGTTCAGGTTGCCCTGGCTGTCCTGGAATTCACTCTGTAGACCAGGCTGGCCTTGAACTCACAGAGATCCCCCTGCCTCTGCCTCCCAAGTGCTGGGATTAAAGGCGTGCACCACCATGACCAGCAATTACAGACAGCTGTGAACTGCCATGGGTGCTGGGATTTGAACCCAGGTCCTTTGGAAGAGCAGCCAGTGCTCTTAACCGCTGAGCCATCTCTCCAGCTCTTATTTCCTTTTCTTTGGGGGGGGGGAGGTTGCAAGGGTGGATACAAAGGGATGATGAGTGGGATCTGGGTGCATGATGTTAAAACCACAAAGGATCAATAAAAAAGTTTTAATTTTTTAAAAATTACTGTTGCATGCTGGATTTGGTTGTAGTCTTCTAAATATTTCCAGCTTTGCTCTGAGTGTGGCTGTGTTATTTGTGATAGATTCACTGTTACCAAGACTTCCTTTGAAACTCTGCTGGCATTAGTTCAGAGTGCCCTCAGTCTGGGAAAAATCCAGGCAGTGCAGTGCACTTGAGGGCACTGCCCGGTGCCTCTGTGTAGTAGAGGTCCTTTCCTGTGTCATTGCATAAAAGAAAAGCCTCCTCGGGTCTCTGCACACTCTCTGAGACCCCCCCTTCCTCCTCAGCGTTTTCCTCCATAAAGTTTTGTTGTTCTTCCCCCATGAACTCCACAATCTGTCTCGCCTCAGGGAGGCTAACCTCCATCCAGTCTTCTTTCTTCTTGCCCATGCTCTGGCTCGGTGAGTCCTCAAGCAGTGAGCTGCTGCTGTCAATGGGCCGCTCACCTTCATTTTCCTTCTGGGGAATCCCCATTTCTGTGCAGCCTGTGTTCTAGATTTGGCAAAGCATTAAGCTGTAGCTTTTCACTTCTGGCATTTGAAGGGTAGGAGGGTAAATATGGCCTCGCTGCTGTCACCTGTCCAGAGGCAGAGCTGATCACTGTCTATATGCCCAGGTGTCAGTTAATTTTGTCCCAGGGCTGTGACAAAAGTGCCTGACACATTTAAAGAAGGGAGTGTTTATCTGAGCTCACAGTTTGTGAGGACACAGTCCATAATGGTGGGAAGGACATGAAAACAGGAGCTGGAGACATTGGGTCTCATTACCTCTGCAGTGAGGAAGTACAAAGACATGAATGATGGAACACAGCTCTCTTTCTCCCTTTTTTTCCAATCCAGGACCCCAGACCACAGAATGGTGCCACCCACGCACAGTTGGGGGTCTTTCTACCTCAATTAATCTAAACTTCCTACCTCAGTTAACCCATCTAGAAATCCCCTCAGGCATGCCCCCAGAGGTTTGTCTCCAAGGTGATTCTAGATCTTCTCAAGTTGACAATATTAACTACACACTCAGTAAATAAACGAATAATAAACAGACACAAAGTCCCTGCTCCCATGAAACCTTCTCTCTAACACAGAAGTCAGCCCATCGCTAAGGTACAGATCCACAGACACTGGTAAACAGCAGGGTATAAATACTGAGGCTATATGTGCCAGGAGACCAATGTGAGTTATAACTGCCATGCTGTAATTTGTGAGAGTCTGAGAAGTCAGCAGACAGAGCAAAACAAAGCAACAAGGACACCTTTCAGCCTCTGTTGCTGCTGCTCAACTCAGCCATTAGAGGTGAAAGCAGACACCAACAGCATATAACTGAACAAGCGTGGCTGTGCTCTAGTAAAGCTTTATTCATAGGTACTGGAGTTTGTTTTTCATAACACTTTTATAGACCACAAGATGATTATTATTATTTTTTTTTTACTGTGTAGCCCTGGCTGTCCTGGAACTCATTCCGTAGACCAGGCTAGCACATATCGAACTCAAGGATCCACCTGCCTCTGTCTTCCAAATGCTGATATTAAAGGCATGTTCCACCACTGCCTGGCTTACAAATGATTTTTTTTTGTTTTGTTTTGTTTTTTTGTTTTTTCGAGACAGGGTTTCTCTGTGTAGCCCTGGCTGTCCTGGACTCACTTTGTAGACCAGGCTGGCCTCGAACTCGCAAAGATCCACCTGCCTCTGCCTCCCAAGTACTGGGATTAAAGGCGTGCGCCACCACTGCCCGGCCATTACAAATGATTTTTAAGATTTATTTTTAACCATGTGTATATGTAGGAGTTGGGGTAGGTATGCGCACATGCATGCAGTACCCATGGAGGCCAGAAGAGGGCAGCAGATCCCCAGGAACAGGAGTTAGAGGCAGTTGTGAGCCTTCTGACATGGGTGCTGGGAACCAAACTCTAGCCTTTCGCAAGAGCAGTACATGCCCTTAGCCACTGGGTCACCTCTCCAGCTCCACAAAATTTTAGGGGGACAGAATCTTTCTCCTACCTCACCCAACAAGTGATGAGTTTCTTTAAGCAGTAAGCTACTGCAGTCACTGGGCTCTTTTTCATTTTCCTTCTCTTAGCGATTGTCATACTGTGTGGCCTGAAGTCCAGTATCTGAAGAGCATTGCTTCCTAGGTTTTTGTCCAGTTAATTGCTATCAGGAGAGGAGCGGGTCAATCTGGCCCTATGATGGTCAAACTGATTGAGCTATGGGCTACCAGCCTCCACGCTAGTAACAGAGATGATAACCAACAAATAAAAGCTAAGTAAACTGGAATTCAGACAATATTAAGTAAGTACCAAGAGGAAGGTAGGGAAAGCAAGAAAGGACACATTAGACAATGGCTCCCAGAAAAGCCTCCCTGACTTTCTGTCAAACCTGAAACAGGAGCCTGGGGGAGATGGGTCAGTCTGTAAGATATATAGAGAAATAGATGCCCAGGTACACACATATACATACATACATACATACATACATACATACATACATACATACATACATATGTGGTGGAAGTTAAGTCTTTATAGTGAAATTAGTAGGCAGTTCAGATTAGCATCTGGCAGCACTAAGGAGGAGCTTGGGGTCCCTTTGGTTTGCAGGTATGGACACAAAGCCAGTTGTGGCCAGACGACATGCCGTGTTGAAGGGGCATGGCTAAGAAACTGTGCAAACCACACAGATGACGTCAGTTATCGTGAGAAGCAATGGGACTGTTGGACATCACTAGAGATAATGCAATATAGAAGATGAGAATTCCGGGATGGAGAGATGGCTCAGTGGTTAAGAGCACTGGCTGCTCTTCCGGAGGTCATGGGTTCAGTTCCCAGCAACCACATGGTGGCTCACAATCATCCATGGTGAGGTCTGGTGCCCTCTTCTGGCCTGCAGATATGCCTGCAGACAGAATGCTGTATACATAATAAATAAATCTTTTAAAAAAAGAAGATGAGAATTCCACATGGTCTCTCTTTCTCCTGCCTCACTGACTGAAAATTCACACTGAAGAGGCGCACAGCAAGTTACGACATTAACAGAATTTAGACTGTTATAGCCTAAAGCAAAGGCATGGCATAAAACTTACTGAGAGAGAGTTCTTTAAAGAAAGGCGTCTGTCTTGGGGCCCAGAGCGCCAGAAAAGTGCATGAAGCAAGCGGAGTTCAGAAGCCGCTTGGAGGGGCCTTCGGCTGTGAGGTTTGGCCTAGGCCAAGGAGACAGTTAGAGGTGAGATTCAGCTGATGAACAAAGCCGGCCTCAGTTTGACGGCTGGAATAGACTGACTTTTTTTTTTTTTTTTGGTTTTTCGAGACAGGGTTTCTCTGTTTAACAGCTCTGGCTGTCCTGGACTCGCTTTGTAGACCAGGCTGGCCTCGAACTCTCAAAGATCCGCCTGCCTCTGCCTCCCAAGTGCTGGGATTAAAGGCGTGCGCCACCACCGCCCGGCTTAGACTGACTTTATAAACTGGCCACAATTTGATGGTGGAAATAAGCTGGCATTGTGAACTTGCAAAGTAAGGCCCAACGAACACTAAGCTTTGAAAGGGACTGCCTTCTGGGACTGCCATAAACCAAGCTATCCTGAATGGACCTATGCTAAGAATATTAATATCCTTTTAAGAAAGTTAGAAAGTGTTAGTTAAGTGTTTTTAGATAGGTATTAGAGTGTTCTTAGGTCTTAGGGTATTCTTAGATTATAGATTGTAGATTATAGATTTTAGGATATAGGATTTAGCTATTTTATAGAGATTTATTAAGTATTAAATAATATAAGTATTGATAAATAAAAATACTCTGCTACATACATACACACATATATATGTTATATTACATTATATATATCATATATAACATGGTACTTGACTGACCATGTACGTCCCTGAGCTCCTATGACATTGTTGATCTGGCTTCAGATCCCCCACCTACCCACTCCAGCCTTTGGGCCTCAGTTTCCACATTGAGCAACAGAGGGTGTCCCTTGGCCCTTATTATGGGTGAAGAGTGCTGGGCACAGAGGCCAGCTCCAGTGGGCCAAGTCTGGAAGGCAGCAGGGATACCGTCAGAGCTCTGAGCACAGTGCTGGGCACATGGCAGTGTCCCTAATACTTTTGTCCTGTTGGCCCTCAAGACTCAGACACAAACAGGTGTGGAAGTGCTTTGCTCTTGTTGAGTTCCCAGCACAGCAAAGGTGAAAGTGTGTGTGTGTGCATGCATGCACGCACGTGTGTACATATGCACTCAAGTGTGCCATGGCTCATGTGTTAGAAGTCAGAGGACAACTCGTTAGAGTCTGTTCTCTCCTTCTACCATGTTCATCTATCCTCTTCCTATCCACTTATCGAACTCAAACTATCAGGCTTGATGGCAAGCCCCTTTACCGATAGAGCCAGCCATCTTGCTGGTCCCCAACCTTGGTTATTTTTGAGACAAGTTCTCCCACTGTCCTAGGGATCCCTATTACTTTAGACTGGCTGGCCTGCAAGACCTGGGAATCCTCCTGTCTCTGCCTCCCCAACCCTGAGTTTACAGGAGGGTGCCACCACACCAGCCTTTTATCGTGGGCTCTGGGAATAGAACTCAGGCCCTCACCCTTGCACAGCAAGTACTTTACTGACTCAACCTGAATTTGTATTTTTATCCTCTTTGTTCTTGAGGATAGTAAGAGATGGCAATCATTCTCACTGACCAACATCTCCCCAGATGTGGAAAAGTGTGGAAGACTGTAATCTAACCTCCCAGCTCTGGAGAGGTGCAGCTTGCTTTCCATTTAGGAGTGCTACAGTTCCCTGAAGGCCCACAGAGACTCCATGGCCTGCTGGCCAAAATGAAGCCCATATTTTGGCTGCTTCAAAGGAAGTCCAAGAGCGGTACCTGCCCATGAAGAAGAGACAAGTCAGGTGTGGATGTGGCTAGTGTGGTCCGATGCTATTGAATTCAGTGTCCAGCCGCTAGCCACTTCTTGGGACAGACAGCTGAAGCTTTAAAGGGGTATTAATTGGGTTTGGAGAGATGGCTCAGTGGTTAAGAGCAATGGTCATTCCTCCAGAGGACTCAGGTTCAGTTCCCAGAACCCACTTGGCAATTCACAACCATCTGTAACTCCAGTTCCAAAGAATTTGACACCCTCTTCTGTCCTCTGCAGGCACTATGCACCAATGGTACACAGACTTCCATGAAGGCAAAACACTATATACACAAAGTAAAACTTTCTAATGTTTTAAAAGGAGAAGGACTTAATTCACAGCAGCCACAAGGTTCTAATAGTAGCCACATCTTTCCAAAGTCAAACACTCTATCACCACCCAAAACTGGCAGCTGAGACAGTTTCACCCTGTCTTCTTCCTCTCCTGAGACCCAGCCTGTGGCCACCATAGACTTCCAATCCTGGAGCCTCAGGGGCAGCAAAGGGGCATCAACTCAGCCAGTAGTCCCAATAAATCAACACATCTGGCATTTTCTGGGCACCCTATAACACAGGCTTTGCTGGGTACCTGGAGCTTGAGGTCAAAGGAGGTTCCTGACCATGGCAAGCTCAGGATGTCTCTATGTGGCAAGAAAGGTTCCAGTAAGTGCTGGAACATTGAGATTGCCAAAGCACCCAGAGAAGATGGGTGAGCATTTGGGGCTGTTTGAGCACCAGCACCACTCCAGAGCCAGCTGTAATCACACTTGGATGGCAGAAGAGTCATGAGTCTCGAGCCAGCCTGAGCTACTCAGCATCTGGAAGAGAAGTGAGAACAGGGAAAAGAGTGTGCATGGGAGGGTTTGAAAGGGAATTGGAAATAGTGTAATTATATCATTATCTCAAAAAAAAAAATTTAAAGCTGCACGGTGGTGGCTCCCGTCTTTAATCCCAACACTCAGGAGGCATAGTGAGTTCAAGGCCAGCCTGGTCTACAAAGTGATTTCCAGAACAACCAGGGCTACACAGAGAAACTGTCTTGAAAAACCCACAATAAATAATGTAAAAAGACATTTTAAAAAATTTTTGTTCAAATAGAAAGGAGGGGACAGATCTCCTCAGTTCCCAGGTGCCTCTGCCACTGTCAGACCCCAGGCTACTTCCAACTCTTCACACTGCCACGGCTCATGCCCACTCAGAGAGTACAGGCCCCATACAGGTCACCCCAGCACAGGCTAGGTGCTAGACAAAGGCAACCCCCCAAGTCTCCCAGAACCAGGCTTGCACCAGGGTTCTGAGCCCTAACTGGTCCCTCTTTACTCCCACTCAGTCCTCCTGGCTCAAGGTCTTGCTGCTTCTTCATCTGCTTTGATTCTCACACAGGGCATTAAGAACTGGACCGCAACCTTGTAGTCCAGTGTGGACATGACCGTGCTTCCCCACCTTCCCGCCTAGACACTGACATGGTCACCATTATGGCCACCACCATCAAGCTCATCACTACACGCTTAGTCACCATGAGCTGGCCTCACTCCACTGTTGTCATCGCCATCGTCACCGTCACCCTCATCACGACCACAATCGTCACCGTGATCTCCCCCGTCGTCATCGCAGACACCGTCATTTGCCATCACCACCACAACCACCACATGATCCCTGGCTCCATCATCACACCCACCACCCTCCACCATTCCTATCCTCACTGCCACCACGGACATCATGAGCACCGCCATGGTCACCACCACCATGACCATGATCTCAAGCATCATGACAGTGGCCACCCTTCCCTCCAACAACAGGCTTACTTCACAGATGCAGTCACGAACCTGCCATTACAGCCACCACCACCATCACCGTCATGGCCACCAACAACAACATTGCCACCATCTGTCCATGGTTTCACTCCACAGACACCGCTGTGACCAGCAGGATAGCCACATGACCAGCACACTGATCACCATAGCCCCCACAGTCACCAATATTCTTTTTTTTTTTTTTTGTTTGATTGTTGGTTTTTTTAGACATGGTTTCTCTGTGTATCCTTGGCTGTCCTGGACTCACTTTGTAGACCAGGCTGGCCTCGAACTCACAAAGATCCGCCTGCCTCTGCCTTCCAAGTGCTGGGATTAAAGGCGTGCGCCACCACCGCCCGGCAGTCACCAATATTCTTATCGGCATTTACATCACCAGATTCCACGGCCATCTTCAGTCCTACCATCATCACCTCTCTCATTTTTCTCATTCCTCTTTCTGAGTTGCTGTCATCATCATCATCATCATCATCATCATCATCATCTTTCAACAGTGCAATCTAATGTTACCAACACTGAAGACCTTTGTAAACCTTTTCCCTCAAGCCTGACTCCCAAACCTAAGCCAGTACTGCCTTCAGGGTAAGGGGCTCCAGCCACTCTCACTGAAGCCCTGAGAGACAACCATGCCAGACATCTTCTGTGTACCCAGCAGCTGCATTTGCCTCTGCTCTCTTACCCAGTCAGTTCCTTTGCCTGGAATGTGTCACCGCTGTGGGACGATTCAGCCTGAGAGCGAGCCTCCCCTGAACACTTCAGTCCCAGTCCAGGGAGCCTGTTCTGTTCCTGGGACCAGCCCTGCCCACTTAGGCTATGAGCCCTGGAACACACAATACACACATCTTCCAGTTTGTACTCTACTCCCTGCCATACACACACATACACATGCACACACACTCACACACACACACACACACACACACACACACACACACACACATACACACACACACACCAGACACCACTGCGCCTCTTGAGGGCAGGCTGAGTCCTCAGTCTTTTGTTCCAAGCACAGGGTGTGGTTCAGAAGAGAAGCTTCCAGAGGCATCTGACGAGCAAATGAACGCATGCTGAATACATGTGTGTGACATGGCCAGCTTTTGCATGGTGGGTTGGTGTGTGTGTGTGTGTGTGTGTGTGTGTGTGTGTGTGTGTGTGTGTGCAGAGGAGGGAAGCAGTTGTGGGTGGGTGGGGGTGGGGGGACTGGACGGGGTCTCAGTGAGAACTTCCTTGTGTGAAGCCTGACTCCCATACACACCATTAGCCAAGGAATGCCAGAGTGCTTGGGTGAAGTGCAGTCAGGGGTCATCTACCCTCTAGCCTAGCCTTCTCCTCTGGAACCCCCAAATCTGGGAAAAGTAGAGGAGGATGTAGGCCATGTCTCTCTTGGCCTTATACCCATGGCCCCAACTCAACCCCGTTGCCCCTTTAAGACAGCCTGCATGTGGCCCCTACTGGACCCATTACCCCTTTAAGACAGGCTACGCAGCTTCCCTTTGCTTGGTGAAACTGTTCAGTTTTCGGACAGGACAGGGGAGGGGGGTGGGGGGAGGGCACACCTGTTGTGGAACTTGAGAGAAGGCTTATTTATAAATGTTCAGGGCTTGAGATTCTTGCAGAGCTGATGTCCGGAGGGGAAGGTCACCAAAATGCTTGTTTATAAAAGCAACAGCAACTGGGGACACCATAAACGGGCTAAACGATGAAATTAACAAGCTATCTGAGGCGGGGCACAGTGGGGCATGGCTGGAACTGTGCTGGCCAGGGTGCCGCCACTGGGCAGGGCCCCAGGCCCGCCTCCAATCCAGATCCCTCCCCGCCCCAGCTGCCCTGCCTACCCCCTAAACCCCAGCAAGCCCCTCCCCATGCCTGTCCTTACTCCTTGTCACAAGCTGTCCCTTTATTATCACCAAGTGGCCAATTCTTTGTCCCCTCATGGCCACCAAACGTACCAAGTTAATGCTAGATCGGGGTGTATTTTAATTATAGCTCTCAGAGGCCAGACCTGACTCTTCAGCCTGCCTAGGGAGGGCCTGAGGGCCCCTGGAAGTGGCACAGGCAGGAGTCTCCCCACCCCCCCCCACACACACCTCCTCCCAGCACTCCCTGTCCAATTCCTAGTTTCAGGAAAGCTGTGTCTTCCTCAGATGACTGATGGCTAAACAGGTGGCTTCTGGGTAGAGAGTGTCAAGTGAACAGCCATGAGTAGTGGCCCTTTTACGGCTCACTTTCCCTGCCTGCCTAGCCCTTGGCTTTGGCTGCTCTCAGCTCTGGGAGCCCCCCTTGCCCCCAGGTCCCAGGTCAGGGCCTTCCTGTGTTGTACTGCCCACCACCAGACCCCACTCCAATTTGTGGCCTCGCAGTAAGAGGCTGCAAGCAATCATGCGGGGACACGAGGAGAGCTGAGAGGGAAACTGAGCCTTGCCCTCCTCCACATACTGATGTGATGACAGACACAAGGGAACAGTTACTTGAGGAGGGCTCCTGTTCTGGATGCTCCTGTCTCTCAAGCGGCTACCTATATTAATGAACTTTGGCCAAACTACATTTGACACAGTTTACAGACCTCTCCCACTCCCAGAGGCCCACATTCTCTCCTCTCTTGTCTCCTACACGTGTGTAGATGAGATGGCTTCACACTCCACTCCACATAGGTGTCTTTGCGTGTCCTTGTCACCGAGAGCGCCCCTTAGCATTTTCCTCCTCCTCCTCCTCCTCCTCCTCCTCCTCCTGCCTTTTTCTGGATCAATCACTGTCTCTACAGTTCTCTTTCCCTCTTCCCTCCTTCTCTTGCCTACCTCTCCTCCCGGCCCTCCCCCTCCCTCTGGCTCTCTTCTCCCAGGCTCTGCCTCTGTCATAGAACACCCACAGCAAGCACATGGCCCCTGCACACTGGACAGTGTCAACGCCGTCGTCAGATCTATTTTTTCCCTCTGCTTCACTACTCTGAGTCCCTAAGGAGAATCTTGCTTCAGTGTGTCCCCCTGCTGTGGGCTGTGTGAGGAGCAGGCAGTACTCTGATACTCTAGTAACCCTTGGGCCCCTGGAAGTCCTGTGCCCCCTCCCTTGCCCAGGGGCAGACAAGGCTAGCCCAGAGGCCTCTTGGCGTGGGTCACAACAAACTGCTGGCCTTTTTCCGGCACGAGAGATTATTGGGGCCTGGGTAAGAGATATTCGTGACCTGGTAATGAATAGACCAAGGCTGCAGGAGTGGCACTGTCACTGTTGTCCTAGGCTCCTGTGACTGTATGCATAGGTCACAGTACCCTCAAAATCTGCTTCAAACGCTTTGACTGCAGGTATGGGGAGGAGGCGATGGAGACCCTAGGAGCCCTAGGAGCCTGGACCGGCCCCTGTTAGAAGTCACCCCCCCACCCACTCCTTACTCAAATGTTCTGTCAGTAGCCCTTGAATCTACAGACAAGCAGGCAAGGCCCCTCTCTAGGACTTGACTAGGAGGAGACACTAAGCAAGACTGGGCAAGTGTGTAAATAACAAGTGTAGTGGTCCTCACACCCAGGACAGAAGGTGGGAGAGTCTGAGAGTCTCCAGCCTGAGCCCCTCCCCGGCATGCCTTTGCCGCCACTTTCCTTCATGAGCCTCACTAACTCATTCCCCGTACACTCATTCATTGGGCTAATGTTTGCTAAATACCTACTGTGTCTCAGCACCAGGTACCCGAAACCTACAGTCTGAAGGGAAGGGAAGAGTCAACAAGAAAACTAATGTCTTCTTACTAGTTAGGATGAGTTGAGTTGCTACTGTGGGAGACTGTTGCCCAGGAGGGCTGAGGCCTCCAGGGAGGGAAAGGGGGAAAGCCTCTTGATGAAGAGACGTGTGTGCCTCAAGACCCTCCTCCCTCCTGCAGGAGCCAGGACACCCACTACCTCTGACCACATATTGGGTAAATCTTTCTTGAATGATAGTTGTGGATACTTCACAGTCGCTTCACTGGTTGGAAATAGTCCTCTTCAAACACACAGCGACACACCTCTGTGTGTGGTTTCTCTTGATGACAGAACTGCCCTGGGGCAAGAGCTAGTAAAACATGACTGCTAAGGATGAAGATCCTGCGGCTCAGAGAGGTTAAGGGCGCATTTAATGTCATGCAGCTTGTAGGGTCAGGAGCAGCGTTCATAGGCCACCTGCCTGAGTGTCCACACTCCCTGGTCCTCTTTCCCATCAGAGCCATTTCTGGTTCCAGAAAAAAAAAAAAAGAAAAGAAAAGAAAAGAAAAACAGTCTGTGGATTTGGATGAAGAGGGGGAATTGAAGGAATGTTTTGTCCCCCACTTTCTAGGGCATCTGTCCCCATCTAAGTGCCCTAGGCTGAGACCACTGGCCCTCTCATCTTCCTTTCTACTAGAGAACCACAAATGATACAGCTGGCTGTGATTCCAGGCCCCAATACCAGGCTGTTTCTCACCCTCCAGGCACACTGGGAAGAGAACAAGGCCGGGTCTCAGGGCCCCAGCTTCCATTGTCTGCTCCAGACCCCATCAGTGTGTGTGTGTGTGTGTGTGTGTGTGCTACAATTACCCATCAACTCCCCTGCCCCAGGCTGTCGTGGAGGCCCTCCATCCCCGGTGATTTGGGGGGAAGGGGGTTATTACAACTTGCAAAACCTTAAATTAAGAATGAATAAGAGCAGCGTCGCACACCACTTCTGAAAGGCTGCCAGCGGGGCTGGGGTGGTGACAGGCGTATTGTGCACCGTGCCTTCGAAGGGAAACTGACGGGTGCGACGATGGGGTGAAGGCTGGCGGTGGAGGTGTCAGCAGCTTCCTGTCCCAGCAAAGGCATGGCCACCTATGCAGGATTCTGCCTGCCGGGTGTGACAAATCAGACCATGCGCATAGTGGCATCATGGCTGTAGGCTGGCAGAAAAAAAAAAAAAAAAAAGCCTGAGTGGAGAGGGTTTGAACAGAGGTCTCTCTGGGTAAATCAAGGCAGAGCCTAAGGGCTAAGAAAAAACTGGTCAGGGGAAGAATGAGATAATCAGAGGTCCAAGCAGAGGGACCAGGTTGTGCAAAGGTCCTAAGGTAGAAGTCCATGGCACCAGGCTGGTAAAGAACAGGAAATAGGGCTAAACAAGTGGGAGGGAGAAAGTAAGAGGAGAAGTGGGGTGGGCAGTGGGCAGAGGCACTCTCTGGCAAACTTCTTTGTCCAGTGTTTGTATCTGGGATCTGAAGGGCATGGAACCCAGCCTCACACATGCTAGGCAACCACGCTAGCACCGGGTCTCTTTGGTGAAGTGTAGACAGCATGGCAAAGATTTCATAGGCCTCCTGGAAACCCGAGGTGTGAACCTGGGGAGATGGCGGCTGAGAGGACCAGTAATGTGGGAGCAATGGAGAAGTAAACAACAGAGTCACAGTGAGGAGGAGGGTACAGGAAAGGGTGGTGGCAAGAAAGAAAACATGCAGCTCAGGGAATGTTGGGATCCCTTACATAGATGGAGAGAGGAGGTGGGCAAACCTCTCTGGGGGTGAAGGGAAGTAAAATGGTTCAGGCCCAACCTTCAGCCTCCTCTATCTTTAAAATGCTCTGCCGTGCCAGTGCCATTAAGGATCTTTCAGTAGGGGCTGGAAAGATGGCTCAGAGGTTAAGAGCACTGGCTGTTCTTCCAAAGGTCCTGAGTTCAATTCCCAGCAACCACATGGTGGCTCACAACCATCTACATTGAGATCTGGTGCCCAGGCATATATGTAGAGCAAATACTGTATACATAATAAATAAATAAATGTTAAAAAAAAAAGGATCTTTCAGTGTTAGGGGACAGTGTACAAGGCTGTTGCGCCCCAGCCTGGTCATCAGCCTGTCCCCTGTCATATAAGCAGTCGTTCTCTGGAAGCCAGTGCTAGGATGTGAGAACAAATAAGAAACCTTAAGAGACCGCAGTTAAGGATGTGGGCATCTCACCGGCCCACTCAGAGACCCAAAACAAGACTGTCAGTCTCTCTCAGCCTCAGTTTCCCCTCTTGGGTCTGGAATTCCAGGCTGACTCAAGAAGGACCTTCTAGTTCTGATGTCCTCAGTCAGGGCCATTGCATCAATGCTCCACCCCACTGCCATCACAGCCCAAGATTGGGGAACGGCAGATCTGGTCCGTGCATACTCTGCTGAGAAGGACACTGACTCCTTGGCGTTCTGCCTTCCCTGTTTTTTTTTTTTTTTTTTTTTTTGGTTTTTCGAGACAGGGTTTCTCTGTGTATCCTTGGCTGTCCTGGACTCACTTTGTAGACCAGGCTGGCCTCGAACTCACAGTGATCCGCCTGCCTCTGCCTCCCAAGTGCTGGGATTAAAGGCGTGCGCCACCACCGCCCGGCTGCCTTCCCTGTTTAGGCAAAAGGTTGAAGGTGGAGGCCCAAAGCCTTTCTGCATCCAGATCCCGGGCTTCTCTTATATCTCAACGTGAGTCCTGGGCCTCCTACAACCCAGATGCACAGCTGGTAGGCCAGGGTCCTGGGACCTTTGCAGCCCTGGTTTCTTCCTTCTTTGCACACGTCTATCAAGGTCATTGACAACGATATATTGGGTATGGGAGAGCTGGGACCCTCACGGGGGCAGAGTACAATGAGGGATCCCTTCAAGGCCATGTGACCCCCAGCCCCAGGGAAGAGGGAAAATAAAAGGGAAGGAGAGAGAGAGAGAGAGATAGGTCCCCTCCCCCTGCCAGGAGCGGGGGGGGGGGCTGCTGTTCATATATCTGTCCCTGGGAATGTATATCCAGCTTATGGAAAGTATTCATAACCAAACTGGCCCCCTTCCATAGTGCATGATCTAAAATTAAATCCATTTCAAATATACAGTAGATCGAGTCAAGCTAATATAAATGAAACATGATTAACAGGCAGTACGCTGACCTCCTCAGCAGGCATGAGGGGGAAGGGCTGGGATCACCTTAGCACTCCGCGGCCTCCAAGCCCTCTCTTCACCCTAACCCCTTCTCCCTCCCAACCCTAGACCAATCCTGTAATTTGTCCAAAGTGTGAAGTCAGTGGCCACCATAGAGCAGAATGGTTGAGCAAGATGACATCCGTCTCAGGACAGAGTTGAGGCTTGGAGCTTGGTACACACACACACACACACACACACACACACACACACACACAGAGAGAGAGAGAGAGAGAGAGAGAGAGAGAGAGAGAGAGAGAAAGAGAGCCTCAGCTTGCTCATCTATCCTATGGGCAGACAGCAAGTCCTGCCTGGATAGGGTTGTCTGAGTGTTAAGAAAGATAAGGGTGCAGGTAAGTTAGGTAAGTTATGCTATGTCAGTCATTACTTGAGTTACCCTCAGAGGCCAGAGCTCATCCCTTCCCAGCCCCCCACCCAGGCGGTAGAACAAGGCCCAGCCAGAATTCCTACCACTGCAGGGATACGCTTGGTGGGTTATTTTTAGAGCATTGGCAAGAGTAACACTCTTACTGACCAAATGTTCCCACATTGGGGACAGACGCTGCTAAGAGGGCACTTGTAAGCTGAATGTGAGGTGGGAGGGGTGCTGGCTTCACACTGTTTCCAGAGTGTTTAGTGCTGTTTTGTGTTTTGGTTCTTTGTTGTTGTTGTTGAGATAGGGTCCTGTGTAACTCAGGCTGGCCTCAAATCCATGGTGTAGTCAAGGCTGACCTTGAACTCCTGAACCTCCTACCTCTACCTCCCAGATGCTAGGATAATTGGCATGCAGCAGCACACCCAGCTTAGGAGTGTTCTTGAGGCACACTCAATCAAGCACAGCGTCCATGGCCTGAAGAGAAAAGAGGAAAGGCCTGTGGGAGCAGGCCTGCCCAGCCTTCCTCCCCTTCTCAGCCTGGCAGGATCTTGCTCTGGGGAGGCGCATGGTCATAGAAGTAACAGCAATGTCACCCTTGGAGAGCTGTCTTCATTCCCTCCTTCAGGAAACACAGGCTTCCATTGGCTGAGCGTGAGCACACGTGTATGTGTGTGTGTGTGTGGATGCCAGTCTGTCATTGCCCTTCCCGTAATGTCCTGCTCCAGGTACCATACCCCTTACTGCTTGCCTGGCCCTGCAGACTCAGGTTTCTGGCTCTTCAAACCCCTTGTTATAGTGTCCATTTGCGGCACTCTGGACCCATTGAGCCTCCCCTCTCTGGGAGCCCACCTTTTGTGCAAATTCATGAGAGCTACGGGTGTCTGCCATCTGTACATCCACTGGTCCCTTAACAGGTTTTGTCTTTTTCTCCTCCGGGAGGGGCTGGGAGAAGGAGAGCCCCACAGGGTGGGAGGGAAGACTGTTGGCTTTTTCCTTGCCATTGGCCATTTGCTGCCTGCTTCACCAGGCGTGTTTGGAGCATGTTTGCATAAAGTGGATGCAAGCTGCAATTCCGTGATGAATTCTATGAATACTAATCTGCTACTACCCTTGACCTTGGGGTCACTGAAAGATCAAAACCAAACCATTTAATATTTTCCTTTTGCAGATCAATAGAAGCATAAATTCCCCCTCAATGACAAGTATAATTTCAAACAGATCTATAGGAGGCATGCATGCATTTCAGCCGGAGATGCTCGCTTGCTGCCTGTCTCGCCCTTTTGGGGAGCAGGCAAGGAGTCCCTTGCTTTTTCTTCCATTGAGTTTCGTTTTGCCTTTTTTTTTTTTTTTAATGGCTCTGAAATGCTATTTCCAGCAGCTGCTGTCATATAAATATCTCTTGTTTTTCTTCTCCTCTTTCCCTCCTGGTGAAAAGGGCAGGGGACCTATTGAAAATTCCGCTTTATCTCTTTCAGTCGGGTTCAAGTACAGGTCGAATAATCGATCCCTTCTCCTTTTCTTTTTTGAGTTTCCTGTCGTTCTTTTGGCCAGATCAGCAACAGAGGGAGATCGGGAGGGTGGCTCTCTTCCTGTAGTTGGCCCTACAGTGTCCCTGTGGCTGCGTCTGCCTGAGCTGCTTTGTTCACCTGACAAAATGCACTCACTCCAGTCGGATCTCTCACCCAGAACTTGAGGAAGATGCAAAAAAAAAAAAAAAAAAAGAAAAGAAAGAAAGAAAGAAAAAGCCCTGGGAAGACAAAAAGTTCAGAGTGAGGTGGCTGCCGTTAACATTTTCAAAAAAGATCCTGGGGGTGTGAGATGGGGGGTGTCTCCTGAGGAACACGTTGTCCCCAAAGATGCTGGATTATTATTTTTTTATTTAAAATTTCTGTGTGTGGTGTGTGATGTGTGTGGGCACTTGTGTGGCACCACACGCCTGTGGTCAGAGGACGGCCTTGTGGAGTCAACCTTTAGGTGGGTTCTGGGGCTCGAACTAGTGCTGTTAGGCTTCATGGTGAGCACTTTACCTGCTGAGCCGTCTTGCTGGTCTCTGTTAATTATTTTTTAACGCAATTTGAAAAGAGAAAAAAAAATAAGAGAAGACTAGAGGAGGGAAAAAATAACGGGGGGGGGCAAAAGAAAAGAGAGAGAATTGGACCATTCATCTGCCTAGATTTTCCACTTCACAGAGTAATCAGTTTGGAAGTGACTGAAATAAAGCAGAATGTTGTCACACTTCCTCCCTCCACTCCACATTTCTTATTTACAGAAAAACCAGGAGCTGGGAGAAATCCTCCCTGCCCCATAGAATGCCCCCAATGTCTGCTTCCGAAGGGGACAAGAACCCCCAGACCTCCTCTTCTGAGGCCTGCTGCCTCAACCCGACACCCATGTGGCATCCGCCCGGAGCTGGAGGTGCAAAGCCAAGATGATTTAATTTATAGAAAGGACAAAGATGTCGTGTAGCAGATTTAATCATCGGAGAGTTTAAAAAAAAAAATAAGGACTGGGCTAATGTCGTAATTTACATTTCAGGATAATAAAGAGAGAAAGACAGAAAAGGAAGGGACCCAGAGCCTGCAAAAGGGGACAGAGAGGGGAGGCCGGCCAGGGGGCTGTGGGAGTCCAATAGATTTGTCTGGAACACCAATAAATTTTAAAACAAACCCAGAAAGCTAAAGACAGCCCCTGGAAAGCGCTAGGAAAATGGACCATCGATTTTAGACTTCATCTGCATTTTGTATTTTAATAATGCTCTCTCTGTCTTTCCTCTTCTCCCTCTCTCTCTCCCTCTCTCCCTCTCTCTCTTTTGCAAAATATAAAAGCTGCTCTGATAAATATTAATTTGAACCATCATAATGTATTTGAAAATTCCAGCTAAAATGTCACCACATGGAACATTAATGTAATATTTCAAGGCCCTGAGAGCAATACTCATATTGATTGCATTTATTTCACTCTAGGGAGGAGAGATAATTCTTCAATGTGGGACACATCTGGGAGCCAAGGAGGCAGAGGCTGAGGGGAGAAATGCGAAATTATATATGGTCATAAAAAATACAAAACAGAAAAACCTTCCCAAACTCTCCTTTTCAGCTGCGTCCCAACCCCAAACTTGCTATTTACATCCCCCAGCATGCCCTGGGGCAGTGGAAGGACAACTACCCATGAGCCTTTAGGGTAGAGGTGGCAGGATGAAAGCTGAGCCACCTCTGTTCTGGTGCTACTATCACAAAGACCCTACCTTGAGGAGGTTGGTGCCCCAAGGGGTCTCAGAGAGACAGAAGAGTCAGAGCTTAGCTGGGGTCTGAAGCTGCAGGGTCTAAGTTAGTGTGTGTGCCGTAGCTGTGGGGACTCGGGAAAGAGAAAGAAAGGAGCCGAAGGAAGGGAGAAGAGAGGGGGACAAATATAGAAAGACACCAGGACTAGACAGAGGAGAAAAGAGAATAGAGAAAGGAGAGGGGAGACAGCAGGAGATAGAGGGGGACAGATAGGAGAGAGAAGGTACAGAAGTGGCCCAGAGGGGAGGGGAGGAGAGGGGAGGCAGAGTGGGGGCGCCAGTCTGGAGTCCTAGCTCCTTTCTCTGTCATTAAGGGTATTGATGTGGCCAGGCGTCAACGAGTCTTTGTACAAGTGAACGGAAACCTGATGCTGCTGATGACCCTGAGCCCACGCCCTCCGTGTCTCCGTCCTCACCCCCTCCCCTGGAGCAGAACAAAAGGTGGAGCCTTGAGAGCTGAGATGGCCCAGACCCTACTATCCCAAGTTGACCCCAGAGAGAGGCTAAGCCGGAACCCCATAGTCTGCATTCGTGCCCCATCCAGGTCTCATCAAAACCTCCTGAGTTCTTAGGTGCGTGAGGGTCGGGGAAACTGATTTCTGTGCAATCCTAAGAGGCCTTGGTTGAGACAGAGAGAGAAACCAAAGGTTGGAGTGTTCAAAGCCAGGTTCATCCCTGCCCTGCCGGAGGGAGTGTTTGCACACGTCACCTCTCAGAAGCCCTCCTATTCCACTCTGCCCGTGGTGTTCGCTTATACAGTGCACTCTTACCTGGGACTATGTGGATTATCTGCTTGCTTTTAAATGTGTCCTCCTGACCATTCAGATTAGAAGTTTTGAAAGGATAAGGACTAGGCCTACCTTGTTCACCATCGTGTCCCCTACACCTCGCCCGGGCCGGGGACAGATGTTCCCTAGTGCTGGCTGACTTGACGGATGGAAAAGAGGATGCCTGGACGTACAGACGTACAGAAGGATGCTGCAGGCTCTGCCCTCACCCTGAACCAGGCCCTCCTAGCCCCCATCCGGGACCGCTCCCCCGCGCCCGCGCCCCCGCCGCCGCCCCAGGCTGCGCCCCCCGCCTCCCCGCAGCCGTCATTCGCGAAGCTGCCACAATATTGTGAAGGCTCCGCGCTCCCGCTCCTCGGCGCAGCCCGCAGCCCGCGCGGGGGAAGGCGAGAGACGCGGGCTGCCGATGAATAATGCATGACCAAGGCGCCCCCTACCGGCGGCCTTGGGCAGCACGCGGCACGGCCCAGACGGCCCCCACGCAGCAGGTCCCGTAGCCCTGCAGCTTCGCGGCCCATGCCCACCTGCCACCCTCCTCGGTCCAGGACCGGGCACGAACCTCCAGTCACCCCAAGGCTGAGCACGAAGGGAGACTGCCAGAATCCAGGAGCATGCTGAGCGCGAGCTCCAGGGTGGTGTGGGGTGGGATGGGGAAGCCTGGCACCTACGGGGACTCTGAACCTGGGCTTGGGCCAAACCTTCGGGAAGGGCAAGCCTGGACAACGCAGGGTCTTAGTTGAAAGGAGTGCAAACAATTTCACAAGTACTTCCAAGGTGCTGTGGAATATTTATAAGACCGAGGTATGGGGGAGGGGCAGAGCAAAGTACAATGGCATATATGAGTGAAAACAGCATCATGGAATCCAGTCTTTTGAACACTAAAAAAAAAAAAGTGTTTCTGTTTTTTTTTGTTTTTTTTGTTTTTTTTGTTTTTCGAGACAGGGTTTCTCTGTGTATCCTTGGCTGTCCTGGACTCACTTTGTAGACCAGGCTGGCCTCGAACTCACAAAGATCCGCCTGCCTCTGCCTCCCAAGTGCTGGGATTAAAGGCGTGCGCCACCACCGCCCGGCGTGTTTCTGTTTTTTTAAGTTAAGAAGATGTGGGCTGGAGAGATGGCTCAGAGGTTAAGAGCACTGACTGCTCTTCCAGAGGTCCTGAGTTCAATTCCCAGCAACCACATGGTGACTCACAACCATCCATAATGAAATCTGGTGCCCTCTTCTGGCCTGCAGGTATACCTGCAGACAGAACATTGTATACATAATAAAATCTTTAAAAAAAAAAAAAAGAAGATGCAGCTGGGTGTGCTCTTGGAGGCAGAGGCAGAGGCAGAGGCAGGAGGATCTCTATGAATTGGAGGCCTGCCTGATCTACAGAGTGAAACCCTGCCTCTTCCTCCCCGGCAAAGGGAAAAGGTGGGCTGGAGAGATAAATGGCTCCGCGGTGAAGAACACTTGTTGCTCTGGCAGAGAACCTGGGTTAGACTCACAGCTCCCACAGGATAGCTCACAACCATTTATTTGTAACTCCAGTTCCAGAAACGCCTCCTCCCTCTTCTGGCCTCCTCAGGCACCAGGCACCCACATTAATGTACACACAGACACACAGACAAAACACTCATACGTGCATAACAAAAACAGATAAATCTTTACGAAGCAAACAAAAAATGCAATATATGCACATATTAACATACCACATATATGACATGTCACACATATGTGTGTGTGTATGTGTGTGCATTTGACATTTGAGAAGGACCCTGGTAGTGTTTTGATGCTCTCTTTTGGAGACAAATGAATCTTCGTAGTGAGTTCACCCAGTGATGTCACTGGGGCAGAGGACCCTGTGGAAGGTAAGGATCAAAAGAAAGTCCCTTTCCCCTAACATATTCCTCAATATGCCTGTTATCCCTAGGACCCGGAATCACCTTCTAAACGGCAGGTAATTAAGGAGGCCAAGTTCCCCTGTGTCCCTTACCACCCCCTCACATCGCCATAGCCTTAATGACAGTTTATCCATTCCAGTTGCTGCTCTTGTCACCTGAGCCAATGTCCAACTTAGTATACCAGAAGGAAGGGGTAACACAGGGGTGGGGGCATAGATCTAAGTGGGTGGCTACGTGCTGTGTTGACTTGGGACATGTAGCCCCAGCAACTCTATAAATCAGAACCATAAACAGACAAAAGAATCAAGGCACAAAAAGACAAGAGTCACGGGTTCTGTTTCACACCGCTCGCAAGTGAGTGGAGGAGCTTCACCCTCCACAGCCTGAGACTGGGATGAGCAGAGAGAGACTCGGACAGACTGGCAACTCCGCCTTTCTCTCCAAACAGTCTTGCATCCTAGAACCTTCTCTGGGAGGTCAACCCCAGCCCAGAGGAGTCTGGCTGCAAGCCCTGCACAGCTGAGAGAACTTGGGTTGCAAACATAGTTGCCCTGGCGGGCCAGACTGACGGCCAGTGTACAAAGTGGGACCCTTAGGAAACACACGCAATCCTAAGTTACCTCCCAAATAGTTTTACCTCTTAAGGAAATGGTAACCAAAGTGAGGGCATGTGAAAATCATTTAGCAACCTTGGACTTAGAATTTCATTCTTTCAAGTGTGGCCTACATCACAGACTTTTTTTCCTCGGCTCTGTTGCCTCAGCTAAGATGCTGACCTCCCTCCCAAACAGGGATGGAGAGCAACCTGTGTCGCTGGCTTTGAGGGCCACGGGGCAAGGGCAGGTGTCCCTGTATCCTCCAGGCTAGACTGCATTGTGTACCTGTTTCCCCAGGGACACTCTTTTGGAGCAGGAATAAGGCACAGAAAGGACAGTTCTAGTTCTAGGATCTGAGTGTTTGTTCAGATTCACCAAACAGCATTCCATGTCTCCAGCTTGCAAGGCTTGTTTATACTTCGGACAGGGTCCCACTCAGACCCTAAAATCCAAACATCCATGCAAGGATTCCAACTTCTGCATCTTTATCTTTACTTCTTCCTTCCTTCCTTCCTTCCTTTATTTATTCATTCCTTCCTTTCTTTTCTTGTTAGACAAGGTAATCATGTAACTCACACTGGCCTACAACTCCCTATGTAGCTGAAGATGACCTTGAACGTCTGATCCTCCTGCCACCACCTCTCATGGGCTTAGATTACAGGTTACACCACCTCTGTTTTTTATGCAGTGTTGAGGACCAAACCTGGGGCTTCCAGCTTCCTAGGCAGGTGCTCTACCAAATGAGTTACATCCCCAGCCCTCCCCTCACCACAGTTTATGGGTTGTTTGTTTATTTGTTTGTTTTTCGAGACAGGGTTTCTCTGTGTAGCCCTGGCTATCCTGGAACTCACTCTGTAGATCAGGCTGGCCTTGAACTCAGAGATCCTCCTGCCTCTGCTTCCCAAATGCTGGGATTAAAGGCATGTGCCACCACACCTGGCCATCTGGATTTTTTTTAACAAGCACCTGGGCCTCCTCATTCACCAGTGTCTTGGGTCCCTCCCCTGTGCTAAGCTAGTGGCCACAGGGTCACCACCAAAGACATCCTGTGGCTGTAAGTGCCAGCAGACATCTCTGCTATTGAGCTTCCCTGCAGAATCCTTCCTTAATCCTCCCTCCCACCTGGGACCCAAGAAGCTAGAGCTCCACACAGGGGGAAGAGGAGACAGACTCTCTGGGGACCAGCCTCCCGGAGCTGCACTCTGAGACCTGCCACCTCTGATCCTGAGAGTAAGAGAGTGGTGCTCCTGAACAACCAACCAAATCTGTGACCTCCCATTCATTCATATGCATGGATCAAATTTGGGAAATGCAATTAATTACCTGTTGTTGTGTCTGCTTTAATTATTATCATGTTTCCTATGCACTTTATACAACAGAATAAACAGTTGGGGAAACAAATTCATGGTGGGGGCCAGGACTCAGAAGAAACTGTCCTTTGTCTCTAGCCCCTTGTACCTGGCATTCATAATCACACCCATTCATTCTTTCCCTTCTTTGTTTATTCATTCATTTGTCCAGCCAGTCATTGATTCATTCATTTGCACCCCCATTCATCCTAATATTCATTTACTCTTTCATTCATTCATTCATTCACTTACCTAGGGAATACTTATTAGCATACCAATGTGACAGTCTCCAGGACAGGTGCCAGAAAGCAGCAGTAAACAAAACAACAGGTCTCTGTCTTACAGAACTGATAGTCTGGTAGGGGGAGACAAACAACAAGTACATGTAATGATTACAAATAAAGCCAGGAGAGTCAGGGAGGGCTTCTTGTAGGAGGTGGCATTTAAGCCCACTCCCTGATTTATTCATTTAGGCAGAACAAGATTTGTTCCTTGAACACACAGGAGATTAAAGGCCCAGTCCTAGAAGTCAAGACTCAGAGGCAGAGACACCCAAGGACAAAAGGAGGGAGGACACAGGCTGGGGAATCAGTCAGGATCTTCCAGGATATACAGAAACTGAGTCTCCAGAGGACAGGATCAGGAGCCCCCTGCCGGTTTCTTTGAAGAGTCCATCAAGTCCCCTGGCATGGTCATGCTGGGATGAGAAGAAGGGTGAGGAGAAAGAGGACCAGTGACAAAGATCTCAAGGTCCCCACACCACCTGTAGCTGACTCTAAATCTTACTTGGAGTCATAGGGAACTTGGTAAAGCTGGGCCTTGGAGAAGAAGCAGAAGTTTGTCAACCAAAAACAGACACTCCAAGATGAACTACACATGTGCAAGGGCCTGGGGTCAGAGAGGACGTGGCGTTCTGGGGGCCCCGGGAAGACTGGTATCCTGGCGGGAGATGATGCCTTCGACCCCAGTGGTGGGAGATGAGAGGTGAGATTGTAGGTGGCTGTGTGAGCAGAGCTGAGGAGCCCACTGGGAGCTTTTTATCACTGTAACCTTATTTCATTTATTTATTGAGTGTGCACAAGAACCACAGCACACATGTCGAGGTCAGAGGGCACCTTGTGGGACTCCTTCTAGCGTGTGGGTCCCAGGGACTGAACTGGGGTCACCAAACTTGGCAGGAATCGCCTTTGCTGGCTTAGCCATCTCCGTGGCCCTCGAGTGAGACCCTGAGAGTAACTGGGAGTCATGGATGGTCGGCAAGGTGGGGAGAGAGCCACCAATACTGAACATCCTGTGTTAGCTTGAGTGAGTGGGAGAGACTTAAACCACCCATAGCTTCTTCCTGTGCCGAGCCAGGAACCCCAAGCAAGAAGCAGAAAATCCCTGGGACCAAATTGGGTCATCAGATTGACTGCCCGGGGTGACCACCCCAGGGTGATCAGTCTGGGAGCCTAGAAAAGCAAGGTAGACCAGGGAAGACTGAACAGCCAATCGCGCTCAGTGTTTATCAAGTCCTCCCCCTGGCCAGGTGTGCCCCACTCGTTATCCCATTAATAATAACCAGAGTGGGAACAGCAGCCTAATAATGAACAGTTATTCTGTGCTGGCCTCTTTCTGCTCCACGTGCTTTTAGCCTCATTAATCCCTCGCATCATCGCTATGGCCCTACATGGAGGGTGTCATTATCATTGTCCCCATTTGACAGAGAAGGACGTGGGACACCAAAGCTAAGTGGCTTCTCCACAGAAAAATTGGCCAAAGCAGGACATGAATTCAGACTCTGTGGACTCCATGGTAGATGGTGGCTTCATTCTTCTTTGCACTACACCTGAATATGGGCTTGGGGTAGGAGACGGGTGCTGAGTACAAGGGACATGGGACGCCTTTGATGGCGGTGGCCTGGAACAGCCCATCGTTTCCCCTCAGACAGCCTGGGCTGCTGCTTTCTCCTTCTGCTAACCGAGACTGGTGTTTTATGAACCCCGAACCGCAGCAAGATTCTCCTATTAATTTATTGGTATTGCTAATTAAACATCATATTCGCAAATGTAAATTTCCTAATGGCCTCCCTTCCATTTCCGAAGTTTCCTAGAAGAGCCTGCTTGTTATACTGTCAGTAACTAATGTCTCAGCGGTCGTGGGCAGGCACAGGCTGGCACGGGGCTTACTGGGTGTGGAGGGGGTCAGAGGCCTCTGGACAGAGGAGAAGGGGGACAATGGGAATATTGGGGGGGGTAGTACAGTAGGCCCAGCCCCAAGATCCTGAACCAGCTGCCTGTCCCTTGTCAAGGGTGGCTTTTCTTCCTGCCTTTGAGGTGGCTGCTAGGTGTTTCTGAAGCTGTTGGCAAAGCTGTGTCATAGAAGACAGCACAGGGAGGAGGAAGAGGAGGAGAAAGAGGAGGAGGAGGGCCTGAGAGCCAATGGATGCCAGTCTCTCTTCAGAAAGACCTTAAAGACATCTGTTCTTTACCCCTCACTTGAAAATGGGGAAACTAGCTGAGTGGTGGTGGCACACGCCTTTAATCCCAGCACTTGGGAGGCAGAGGCAGGCGGATCTCTGTGAGTTCAAGGCCAGCCTGGTCTACAGAGTGAGTCCAGGACAGTCAGGGCTACACAGAGAGAAACTCTGTCTCCAAAGACTGAGAGAGAGAGAGAGAAAGGAAAGAAACAAACAAACAAACTAGGTCAGGAGGATGGCTTAATGGGTAAAGGTGTTGCTGCCAAGCCTGAAGACATGAATTGATACCTAGGGCCAACATGGTGGAAGGAGAAGACACCCCCAAAGATATCCTCTGACCTTCATGTGCATGCCATAGCAGGTGTGCATGCACAGACAGACAGACAGACAGACAGACAGACAGACACACACACACACACACACACACACACACACACAGACACTGAAAATAATTTTTAATTAAATAAGCTAAAAAGGAAGATGGAGAAACTAAGGCATGAGGGGAGGAAATAACTGGCTGGATACACAAAGCAGTAGTGTGCTGCTGAGCCCTGCGAAAACACATGGGCCCTGTCACTTCAGCCCAGACAAAGGTACAATTGCAAACACCCTGCTCTAAGGCCTGAAGCATCCTGACCCTTCAATTCAGCTCTTTCATAGTGTTTAAAAGCAACAACTCTACAATCAGAAAGTGATGATTTTGGGTTCCACAAGTTGTCTGCCTCTCTAGACCTACCTCAGGTTTTGTTTTGTTTTGTTTTGTTTTTTTGTCTTTAAAATGGGCTGCTGAGGGGACTGTCAGACCTATGATGCCAGGAGAGGCCTCAGTGGGCAGAATCCAGTCTACTTCTAACTTGGTGGGACAGAGGCTCCAACCATGTTATGGCCTGGTGGACCCAGGGAGGCCACACAGCCTGGGCCCTCATCCTATAATACTGCCACCATTTGCTTCACTATCCTGAGATGTTGGCCACATCTCCACACTCCTCCCCTGCCTCAAGGTACCTCTCACTGCCTCCTTTCCAGTGGAAGCTGCCACCTCTCGAGGCTAGAGAGTCCCACATTCGACAGTCTCCAGGGGACAGTCTCCACAAGGTTTGAATTAGTGACTGCCCAGCCTTTGCCATGCAACACACAAGATGGAAGAGCAAAAGGATAGAGTGACTTTGAAGGGTGCGAGTCCCTGATGGCTGTGTCTCTACTGAGTACTCGAGTCTTTCCCCAGTATAGTCACAGCCCCTCTGAGACATATCAACTCGGACAGAAGACCTCTGCTGGCTTGTCCAAGATACTAGGATGCAATCAGATTAGTGTCTCCTTCTTGTGTCCCTGAGTATGGAGGTTGGGGCCAGGAGAAACTGAGTCAAGGGACCAGAGCATTGGCAAGAACCCTTCCTGTCCCTTGTCCCTGGTGCCTCTGGGCAAAAACTGAGAAATGGAACTTGGAGACAGAAGGCACTGCCCCGGTGCCAGGGAGCATCCAACCTTCAGCATACCCGCCCCATGGCCCACCCTGCTTTCGTGTCAGTATCTTTAGGAGACCAATGGGCAATCTAAGTACTGGTGTTTCTGCTTGGGAATCTCTATTAGGAAAGTTTTTAAAATACACTCCACTGTTGTTTATTATTTATGGTAATGACACAGTGAGCTGCCTCCCAGCTCCCAGGTTCTGGGCTTCTGAGATCATGTGGTGAGCATAGCACCCCACCAGAGCTGGAGCTGGGCTCTCAGCAAGCCCCTGGGCCCCCAGGTTGTTCTAACTCTTAAAACGTTGCTTCTATTGTGGCAAAATGCACTTGTGTGGTCCAAGTGAATGGCTGAGAGGCGCTAAGCACATGGTGGGGTTGCTCAGCTATCTAGTTCCAGAAGTTTCTCATCGCCTCAGAAGGAAATCATGGGCCCATTAGGCAACCACTCCCCGTCTCCCCAGCCCCAGCACCTGGCGGCCTTCCATCTCTGCAGGTATTTGTCTACATGGATCACTGGAAGTGTTTCCTCCACTCCGGCCTCTTTAACCAAGCCTTTCTTCGTCTTTGAAACTCATGTAGTATTGGTGTGTGCCTTCACTCTAGTCCTTTTCGTGGCTCTAGAGAATTCCACTGTTGATCCACTACCATCTGTGGGTGGAAATTTGTGTTGTTCTCACCTTTGGACTTTTATAAACAGCGCTGCTACGGAGGGGGAGGGGTGGGCACATTTCAGGCACAGGGAGGAATATATCTAAATTCTGGAGAATAACTGGCAAGTAGCAAGAAACGGCGTCTCTATGTGCTGTGCCAAGGTCACCCAGCACAGACGCACGCACGGAAGGGTGCTTTTCGGAGGCAGGTGGGCTCCTCTGGGCACTTCTTGGGGATCCAAGAAGCTGAAGATCCTCGAGGTGGGAGGGAATAGGGTTACCAAGCACACTCAGACACAGGGCTCTACTCTGAGGCTAACGTCGGGGCCAGAGGGACCTCACTTCTCACAATGGAGCATGCGCAGAACCTCTACTCTGCACACCGCCAGAGGGGCATGTGGCCTTGCTGCTGTCCAGTTTAAGTGTCCCACCCGGTAACGTTCTATAGACAGGGAAACTGAGGCCAGAGAAGAGAAGTGACAGTTAGCATCACTACCACCACCACCTTCATGGCTGTTCCTGACTCACTCCCCTTGTGCCTGGTAGGGTGCTCAGCATGAACTCCTGATGTGTACAACTCACTGAGGGCAATATTGTCATTCCCACATCACCAATGGGAGCACGAAGACTCAGAAGGGAACCCTCTGTGAGTAGGGGGGTGGGGGATGTTCCTTTATGTCCCCACAGGGAACCAGAAGTTTGCTGGTTTTTCTAAAGCTTTAGTTTTATTATGTATCTACACGTATAATTCAAGTATCTGGATTATCTTTCATTCCAGTGGGAACCGACTTGTTTCTTCACACCGGACACTATGCTTTGGAACTATCCTTCACAGTGATCTTTATAGATCAGCCTGTCTATTTTTATTTATGTGTCTGACATGTATGTGCCTGAGTGCATTTGTGGGGGATGCTCCTGGAGGCCAGAAGAGGGCATCAGATCACCTGAAGGTGGGATTACAGGTGGTTGTTGGGATGCTGGGAACCAAACCTGGGTCCTCAAGTGCTCTTGACCAGCAATACCTGAACCCGGGACTTTTGTGGTTTTTCTTTTTCTTAGCTAGACCTGCATTGCTGCAGGCCATGACAGCCATCCTCAGGGTGTGGGTTAGGGGCACCGTGTGAATTCAGAACTCTTCTACTATCTTTGCCCACCGTCAGCCTACCCCTGCCCCAGAAACTGAGGAGGTGGCCCAGACAGGCTTGGGGACAGATCCCACCTCTGCTGCTTGGTGACTTCAGCCCACTGAGCCTCAAAGTGCCTATGTGTAAATGGGGACCCTTTGGCTGCTGAGATGGGTTGGCCTTTAAAATGCTTATTGTATGAGCATGAGGACATGAGTTTTACCTCCAGCACCTATGCAAAAAGCTGCATGTGGCAGTGTGCCCCCTGTAATGTTCGTGATGTAGAGATAGAAAGAAATGGGTCTCTGGAGTTCCCTGGTCAGCCCAGCCTAGCATCATGAGAAGATCCAGGTCCCAGGGAGAGTCCTGCCCCTCCCCCCTCAA
The DNA here is from genome assembly GCA_907164525.1 of Lophiomys imhausi. NCBI lineage: Eukaryota > Metazoa > Chordata > Mammalia > Rodentia > Muridae > Lophiomys > Lophiomys imhausi. Next base: position 7,398,112 of record CAJQZJ010032232.1, read on the forward strand.
AAAAGTGGAGGCTTACAGACTAGTGAAGGCTGGTGAGGTGGCACAGTGGCCTAAAGTGATTGTTGCTCTTGCAGGGGACCCTATTCGGAATCCAGAAGCCACACTGGACTGCTTGTAACTTCACTTGTAACTTCAGGGGATCTGATGCTTTCTTCTGGCCTCCATGAGCACCTGCACACGTGTGACATACAGTTACACAAGTACATACATACACATAGACAAATAAATAAATAGATAAATAAATAAATAAAAAGTGAAGGAGGCTGGAGAAATGGCTCAGCAGTTAAGAGCACTGGCTGCTCTTCCAGAGGACCCGGGTTCAAATCCCCAGCACCCACATGGCAGGTCACACCTGTCTATAACTCCAGTTCCAGAGCTTCTGACACCCTCACACAGACATACATGTAGGCAAGACACCAGGGAGCATAAAAAAGAAACTAAGGGTGAAGAACACCTGAGGAACAATGGCTGAGGTTGACCTCTGACCCACAAACATGCGCACAACTGTGCACCAGCATACACATACACGTACACACACACACACACACACACACACACACACACAAAATCAGTAAGAATAGAAGAGGGGTCTCATTCACACTCTGATACATTCTGCAGGGAACGGAGTGGAGACTGAGTGTTTTGATGCAGCTCATCTGATAGGCTGAGGCAGAACTGGACACCTGGCAAGTGCTCCAGAAATGCAGCCCAGACACCCCTACCCCCCACACCCCACACGCATGTTCCTGTCAGAAGAGCTAGGTAACCCCTTTGCCGGGAGACCAGAATACCTGGGTCACCCCTTGGCCAGGTGACCAGTGTGCCTGGCACTGCCCGGTTCTGTAGCTGAGACAGATCCACAGACACCATCTCCCTGGCTAATGGGAGACAACACACCTTAATTCCACCTCCATCAGACCTCCGCCAGAAGACACGACCCTTTCACCTCATCAATATTCAAGAGCTTAACAAAAAAAGCTATAACTAGGGAAGTCAGAAATAATGGAATGTGGTATTGATTATTTTATGGTGCGATTAGGGGTAATTACATCTCTCAAATTTTATTTTAATGTTACTTTCTACTACTTTTAGCCTTTAAAAATTATCCCAAACATCCCCATTTAATGGAACACACATGCCTTCAATCTCAATGTGAAATACTTTTTTTCTGTTAAAGTGTGACCTCAATATATTTGAAAACATAAATTACACTATGTATAAACCATAAAAAATGAATGATGAATTTAATTCTGGTGAAGCGTGAGGGGATGAGGAGGCGGGCGGGTAGAGGTGCTGTTTATCCAGGGCGGAGGGGACAGTCGGAGGCAGGAGGGGATGGCAGGGGCCAGGAAGTGTACCCACGCTTCAGGGACACAGAGAGCAGAGTTCAGAGTTCTGGAGGATGCAGGGCAAGGGGTCCTGCGGCTGTACCTGCCCCAGTACCCTCCCTCCCCTCAGGGGAGCCATGTCCAGTTTCCTTGAGCACTCTCCCTATGCAGCCAGTCTCCAAAGCTCCTACAGAGACACAGCCTAACTCTGTGTCTGGTAGTTTATACGCCTCAGTCACTAATGTGCGGTTACCCCATTTCATTGGTTCCATTTAACAGAGGAGCAAACTGAGGCTGAATAGGACACCTGGAGCAGCTCAGCTTCTGGGTCGAACATGGTCTCTGAGGCCAAATAGCTTCCTTCCATCTGTCACAAAGAGGAGCCTGGTGTAGCCACCTCACCCTCACAGGCATGGAGCAGGGATCTGGGGAGCAGGAACCGATTCCAGGGCTGGGAAGGTGACTGTACAAGCACAGGAGCCTGAGTTCAGTACCTCAGAGCCCACATTTCAAAAAAAAAATTATTAGTTTATTCTACGTGGTGCTTTGTCTGCATAGCTTTGCATTGTGTGCAGTATCTGTGGAGGCCAGAAGAGGGCATCAGATTTCCCCAGGGTAGAGTTAACATGTTGGCGAGTGGCCATGTGGGTGCTAGGTATCAAGCCCCAGTTCTTTCTAAGAGCAACCAGAGTTCTCCAACCCCACAGCCCATATTAAAAGAAGAAACAAAACAAAATGCCTGGCATGGTGGCTCCTGCCTGTAGTCCCAGGATGGGAGAGAGGGGAGGTAAGGAGAGGAGGGGGGAGTTAGGCAGATCCCTCAACATCATTAACCTGTCAGCCTAGTTGAATTGATGTGCTTTAAGTTCTGTGAGAGACTCTGTCTCCAAAAAACAAATCTACAGGGGCTGGAGAGATGGCTCAGTGGTTAGGAGCACAGGTTGTTCTTGCAGAGGTTGTTTAGTTCCCAGCATCCACAAGGTGGCTCACAACCACCTGTGACTCCAGTTCCTGGGGGATCTGATGGCCTCTTCTGACCTCCACAGGTACCAAGTATGCCCATGGTACGAATAAATACATGCAGGCAAAACACCAAACTCATAAAATAAAAGCAAAGAAAATTAATTTTAAAGTAAAGAAAAGTAGAAAGAGAGATGGAAGAAAGACACCCAATTTCTCTCTCTCTGACCTACACACACACACACACACACACACACACCCTACATTAACAAGTGCAAACACAACCAACACACACACATACAGTAAGAAGTGGATATACTACACATACACACACACCACACATACACACACATATACACACTCACGTGCACATACACACCTACAACAAGTGCAAACACAACCAACACACATACTTACACTATGAAGTGAATATACTACACATACACCACACACGCGCACACACACACACACACACACACACCACAAATTAATAAATTAATTAAATGAAAGAACAGACTCCAAAAAGAACTTTTCTCCATCTGTCCCTCCCTCCCTCCTTCCTTCACTTTCTCCCTCCCTCTCTGTGCTAGGGATTAAACTCAGAACCTTGTTCACTGGCAGGCAATAGCTCTCTCTACCACTGTACTTTGTTCACAGTCGCTGCAAGTCGTCTTGATCCTGTTCTCTCTCTCTCTCTCTCTCTCTCTCTCTCTCTGTCTCTCTCTCTCTCCCCTGCCTGCCGCCTGAGGGTGGAGTTGGGGTTGGGTTCCAGGGATGTGGGATTTCTAATGTGACCAGGATTAGTCCTGAGTCCTCAGTCAGAGCTGGACTCCAACCCTGGCACCTCTGGGCTCTCCTGATTTCCACTGCTCCTCTGCCCCACCCCACCCCTGGAGATTGGACTCAGCTCCCCATTGCCTCCTGACCCAAGGAGGGCAGAGGCCACCTCCCCATGCTCTTCTTGCTCATTCTCAGGACCGACTTTGTTGGCTTACAGCTTGAGTAACTGACTAAAACACGGCTGTCCAAAAGCAAATAACTCGAGCAGTTGAATTTGTTATTTCATTTTTTATGTGTCTATATGACGTGTGTGGTATGTATGCATATATATGTATCTGTGTGTGCCTGCTCATGTGTCTGCATGCATGGGTACAGATGGACACGTGCTCAGACATAGACAACTTCAGGTGTTAGCCTTTGCTGTCCATCCTGTCCGAGACAGGGTCCAGGGTCTCTTGTCTCCTGGTGCATCTGCCTGACTAGCTGGCCCACAGGCTTCTGAGATTCTCTTGTCTCTCTTTTCACTTCTGGGTGTGCTGTGGTGTCCTGCTGTGTGAGGTTGCTGAAGATCTGAACTCCAGTTCTGAAGCTTGCCTAGCAAGCACTTTCCCCACTGAGCCATCTCCCCAGCCCCAATTAAAATGTTTTTGATAGTCACATTTTAAACATGAAATAATTTAAATACTTAAGCGAATGTACCCAAAATCTTATTATCTCAACTTGTGATTGGCATAGAAATCATTAACGAGCTAACACTCTCCTTTTTCCATCCTACACCTTTGAAATCCAAAGCATATTTTATGCTTGACAACACGTCTCAGTCCCGTTCGCTACATGTCCATTTACTCGGAGGCCACATGTGACTTGAGGCTGCTGAGTTGGGCACTGAGGCATGTATGGTAACTCTAACCATCCCCGAAGCACACTTCCCATCTGCCTCTGCCCTCTCAATCTGAAGACAGATACCTCTGCTCCTGCCCCTACCTCCAGCGGAAGTCAGCTCTGCACCTCAAACTCCTCCCTTCCCAGCCAAGCTTCCACCTCATCCTCGCGACCCCACATCCAGTCTATCCTCAGACCAAATCTGAGATCTGGGCCCTTCCCACCTCCTCTTCTGCCCCAGTGACCTGCTCCACCCACACCTGGCCCCACAGTGAGATCCTCCCTGGTTGCTACCTCCATTCTTGCTCTCCTGTGTATGCCTCACCCAAACTCTACAGAGGTCCCTACTGAAAAACCAACTCCTGCCACATGTCCAATCCTGAGTCTCCTGTGACCTTGAGGGTCAAAGCTCAAGTTGGTTGTTTTTATTCTCATCCATTCATGGTCAAACCACTTTAATTTACAACTTCCATGTCCCAAGCTCTCAGAAAAATCAGTTGTCTCTACATTTCAGTCTTTCGGCAGGAAAGACAGCGAGTTCTTTAACTGGTCACTGGGTCGGAGCTGTAGCAAAACCACCAGAGGGACTGAAGCTGTGTAGTTGAACAGACAACCTTGGCCTACGTACCCAGGATCCATCCGGTCATCAGGGAAACCGCCTACACTGGAGTTCCATATGCACCAACCCTTCAGCATACAGCCCAAGGCTGCCAGCACCCTACAGCTTCTGAAGAATGGCCCTCCAAGCTTGGCAAACACTAGCCAGCTCACAGCCTACAGTGTCTACGCTCATGGTGCCTGGCATGTTAGGTAATCATAAATACTTGATGGAGGGGCTAGAGATGTAGCCCAGTGAGTAAGAATAGCATGCTTTAAGCCCTGGGTTTTATACCTAGCACCCCATAAAACTAGACATGGTGCTGTACATTTATAATACCAGCACACAACAGTGGAAGCAAGTCAGAAGTTCAAGGGCATCTTCATCTATGTGGTGAGTTCAAGGCCAGCCTGAGACACTTGGCGTCCTGTCTAAATAAATAAATATTAGAGTCAAGTGTGATGGCACACACACTTGGCACACCGCCTTGAGAGGCTGCAGCAGAGGGACTGCCAAAAGTTGAAGCCAGCCTGGGATACATAGTGACATGCTGTTTCCAAAAGAGGGAAGGGGCGGGTAATAGAACCAGGAGTTGCTTCCATCAGATTCTTGTTTCTAGAAAGACTCATTTAAAGACACATGTCAGGGCTCAGTGGTTAAGAGTACTTCCTGTTCTTGTTCCTTAGAAGATCCGAGTTCAGTTCCCATCACCCATGTCAGGCAGCTCACAAACACCTGCAATGCCAGCTCCAAGGGAACTGATGTTCTCAGTACTACGTGGGCACCTGCACACTCAGTGCAGTGCACATGTATGCACACACCCACACCCACACAATTAAATTAAAATTTATGATAGTGAGGGAGCTCTACAGAGCCCATAGACAGATGTCCAAAGCACAGGGTCCATTACAGAGGAGCCAGTCAGAACCTTACGTGTGGTTAGGACACCACCTATAAACGAAGGCAATTCAGATACGTGAAAGCTGGACAAAGTATTTGAACGGATAATGTCTCCAAAAAAAAATTACAAATGTGTTCTAAGTACACAGGAAGTGCAAGCTATGAGGGAATACAGAGGAAACACCACATTGTAGCATTTTAGGGAGACTAAGATATAAAAGGGCCTCTGGTGACCATAGGTATTGATGAGGACATGGGGAAACAGAGACCCACCTACATTTTTTGGTGGGAAAGACCATAGTCTGACCATTTTGGAAAATACTCTGGCAATTGCTTAAAATATGCAGTGATCATGGGTCCCTTACTTTTAGGGGCAGACTCAGGAAAAATAATTTTTTTTAAAAAGGGGGGAGTAGTCAGATGTGGTAGTGCATGCCTTTAATCTCAGCACATGGGAGGCAGAGACAGGCAGATCTCTGAGTTCGAGCCCAGCCTGGTCTACAGAGTGAGTTCCAGGACAGCCGTAGCCATACGTGGCTATACATACAGCGAGGGATATATGTCTCTGAAAAACATAAATAATTAAAAGACTGATAAGATGGCCTAGCAGGTAAAGATGCATGCTGCCAAGACTGGAAACCTGTATTTGATCCCCAGAAACTACATAGTGCAAGGAGAGTACTAACTCATGCAAACTGTTCTCTGACCTCTACATGGGCACTGTAGCATACACACGCGCACAGGTGCACACACAGACACACATTCATGTGTGCAAACACACACATACATGCACACACACTAGTGGGGAAACAAAGTAAATTGAAATCCAATAAAAACATTAAAAATGAAAGCATAGGACTACACAAAAACATGTGCACATATGCTCATAAATGCATTATTCATAAAAGCCAAAGAGTAGACACAAGGAACAACCCCAATACCCATCAGCTGAGGAATGGATGGGGAAATGAATATCCACACAATAGGCCATGATTTGAAAATGTGGAAAATGAATACTGGGCCTGGGAGATGGCTCAGAGGGTAAGAGTGGTTGCAAGCAAGAATGAACTCGTAAGTCCAAATTCCCAGCACCCATGTGAAAAGTCAGGTGAGTCCCCATGCTGCCTATGACCCCCGCACTATGGGGAGCAGAGACAAGAGGGTCACTGAGGCTTGCTAGCCACCAGCCTAGACCCATGTTCACTTAGAGACCTTGTTTCAAGGGAATAAGGGCAGGACAGAAGGCATCTTCCCCTGGCCTTCTCACCTTTGAGAACAGCCATATGCACCAACATGTACAGATTCCATACATCACATTCTCATGCTCACAGTAAAAAAAAAAAAAAAACAAAAAAAAACTGGAATATTGACAGATGCTATAATAACTAACCATGAGCAGACCACACAGTATACATCCCATCCAAATCTCCAGAACAGACAACGCCATAGAGACAGAAATATTATGGTTGACAGAGTCTGGGGACACCAAAAAGAATGAGTGTTTTGCTCGTGGTTTCAGGCTTCTGAGAAGTGTGAAAGCAATGTTCTAAAGCTGGCTCAGTGACACTCGCAGGGCTCTGCGATGAATAATGAAAATCATGGGACAGAAAACCTTCAAAAGGTGAACTGTATGGCAAGTAAATTACCTTGTACAGTCATGAGAGATTTTTATAAAAAAGAAAATCAAGAGATAAGGTGCAGTGCTACAAACCATAAGAGTTGGACCCAGGACGGTGAGACAGGAGGGTGGAGTGTTCCAGATCAAAGTGAATGATGCCATCTAAAACAAAACAAAAGAAATTTTAAATTAATAAATAGATGTATTGAGAGTGGTGGCACATGCCTGTAAATCTAGAACTTGGGAGGCAAGGGAATTAATACAAGTTCAAAGCCAGACTCTGCTACATAGAAAGTTCAAGGGCAGCCTGGGCTACATGAGACCCCTGTGTTGAGATCTGCAGCAACCACAATTTTAAAAGAGGCAGGGGGTACCAGGGATATAAGCACGTACCTGGCACAAGGAGCTGTGGGTTCAACCTTCCCCCAACAATATTTTTAAGGTAATTAAGGTGATGGTATTTGTTCTGTTGTCATATCTGTCATTACTAGTCCCAAAAGTGAATTTCAGCCACAGTCCTTCCCCCCAGTGAACAATCTGTGATGAACAAAGTATTCAACATTTAAATGAAACAGGATCCAGACTCGATATTTTTTTTTCCCTTTGCCCCAGGCTCCAATATGGCTCTACTCAGCCATCACTGATCTTAGCTTCATTTAAATTTTTGATTCATTTTTGATCACTGAGGATTTTATTCGCATTAATTTTGCCCTTAATTTAAAAAAAATTTAGTTTGTTATTGCATGAGTATGTTATGTGTGACGTGTGTGCCTGGATGTATGTCTGTGGGCATGTGTGCGGGTGCACGTGCATGTATGTGTGTTCATCTGTGAAGGTCAGAGGTGCCTGGTGGCTCCCATCACTCTCATCCTTTTTCCTTAACTTTTTGTTAATTTAAATTTTTTTACTTATTATCACGGCGCGGGGGAATGAATATGAACACAGGCCATGGCTCTCTCCTTCCACCGTCCTGTGGGTTCCATGGATCCAGCTCATGTCTCCAGACTTACTCCATAGTGATTTCATTCACTGTGCCTTCATGCTGCTGGTCCCACTCTCCGATTTCTTTATGGAGACAGGGTCTCTTGGTGTGCCTGAGGCTCCCCCAATCTGGCTGGTCTAGCTTGCTCTGAGGATCACCTGTGCCCATTTGGGATTAGCAGGGTGCCACTACACCTGTCGGCTTTAATGCGGACTCTGGGGACCTGAACTCTGGATTTTCTGTTACAAAGCCAGCCTTGAGTCTTTGAGCCACCCCCCCAACACACACCCACGCCCCGCACTCTCCCTCCCAGGCCTTTTCATTTTATTTTGAGACATGATCTCCCTTGTCCCAGGGAGATCAAAATTACTTTGTTGCCTCTGACCCGGAATTTCTGATCCTCCTGACTCCACTCCAGAGCGAATGTTGGGATTTCAGGTGTGCATCACCCATATCCAATTTATGTGCTGCTGAGGATCAAGCCCGGGACTTCCTGCATGGGAAGCAAACTGTCTATCTGAGCCACATCTCCGGGCCTTAATTTTACTTATCTTGATTTTTCTTATGTAGGGATCACCCCGGAAGTTTTGCATTGGAGTGTTTCATTCATCTCCTCCCCAGGTCCCTGCTTTGGATGATGATTGACCACGGCTTTGGTCCTAAGTCCCCTACCCGCTCACCCGGGGATTCCCAGGCTCCAAGGAAGCCAGAGGGCGGAAGCAGGTCCTGGGGAGCAGAAAGGAAGGACCGGAGCTTGGAGAGAGGGGTGTGGGGAGGGGCGGGGAGGAGACGGGGCTGCCCGCCTGATGCATATCGATCTGTGCTGGGGTCAGCCCGGGGGCACCACTGCTGTCGGGCGGGGAAACCGCACATTAGCGCGGGTGGGGACCGCTCCCCGGAACGACTGCGGCCGCATTAGACGCCCCCGAGCCTGAAACCGGCGACCCCGGCGGGCGGGGCGAGCTGGCTCCTGCTGGCGCTGTGCTTCAGGAACCCACCCAACAGGCCAGCACACCCCTCACCTGCCCTCCCTCTAGGTCTGAGTCTTCTGTTAGAACTGCTCCATTGAGCCAGGCCAGGTCTGGAAACAACCCCGAATACTTCCACCACCAGGGCTGCCCCGTTCTCTTTTTTTTTCTTTGGTTTCTGGAGACAAAGTATCTATGTGTATCTCTGTCTGTCCTGGACACACTTTGTAGACCAGGCTGGCCTTGAACTCACAGAGATCCCCCTGCCTCTGCCTCCCGAGCGCTGGGATTTAAGGCGGGTGCCACCACGACTGCCCCACCCCCACCCCGTTCTTTAGCTTTTGTGAGACAAGAGGCAGGCAGTCTGAAGCCCAGCCTGGCCTCGAATTTGCAGCAGTTTTCTTGCCTCAGCCTCCTAAGTGCTGGGATGACAGAGATGAGCAACCACACCAGGCTCTAGTGGTCCCTGCGTGCCTCCCCAAGACTTCTCTGACTCCTGGCTCTTCTCTGACCTCTGACCTCTGACTCCAGGTGCTTGGGTGCCTGTCTTTGCATTCCACAACCAATCCTTGAACAAGCTCTTCTAACAGCATTTTTGCATTCCTGAGAACTCGAGTGAGCCAGCCCTTTGGGGATCAATCCTGACCTGGCATCTCACTGGGGGACACAGACACTCCCACTAAAGGAATGCATACTAGGCCGATCCAGAGGCCCAATCAGCCAGGCCCACCAGTCCTTAGACAGCGACCGACCGGTTCAGCACCTGGGGGGCCAACATCAAGGTTGAATTCTGGCTCTCTGCTGCTTACTAGCTGTGTGGGCTTGGGCAAGTGAAGGGGCCTCGCTGAAGGTCTGGGGATGTAGCCCAGTGATTCAGTCTGCCCAGCAGAACAGTGAAGCCTGGCCCTGCAGGAAACACTGGGAACCAAATCGGAGAAGAGGCTCGCAGCGAAGGGGGTGGGGCACACAGCAGACAGGACATCCTTTGGAGCTACTGTGGTGGTACTGTGGTGGTCCTGGGAGGGTATTGGCAGTGTGGTTTCTGCCATCTCTGGCTAGCACCTCTCTCTGGGCACCACCCCCACTTAACTCCCAGACAGCAGGCTAAGTCACTTCCGGTGGCAGTGAGCTTCTCCTGGCTCTTCGGCCACCGCCTTGTTTTCCTCAGGCAGGTCCTTTGCGCCCCCATCCACTTCTGCCCCAGCTCCCACCTGCTGCCCCTTACGAGGTAGATGTCTGAAAGCAGCTTTGCTGGCTGCCTTCTGGTCCCCCTTCTCCCAGACTCCCTTGAACCCTGTTTGTGAATGACAGCCAGAGGCTGGACCCAAGACCCAGGTCATTGGAAGTTACTGTCTTCCTGAGAGCCCGCCTTCCCTCTCCCTCCTTTCCTCCCTCCCTATAAACGGGATCTCACTGTTTAGTCCAGGTTAGCCTAGAACTTTTCATTGTTCCCACCTCAGCCTCCTGGGTACCAAGATCAGGCCTCAGACATCACTTCTGGCTCCTGGGACCTTATTCTGAATCTCCGTGGCCACCCTTCTCAGTCTCCTCTATCCATCCCTCTTGTTTGTCCCCACTGTAGAACAAAGGGAGTCTTCCTTGTGGCCACCGGCAAACCCCCTGATTCGTCTCTACATCCCCACCCTCTGCCATCCCCCAATCCCCACGCCATGCCTCACTCTTACACACTCAAACACACTCGGGCGATTCCTGAATGTAAACCTATGGCTCCAGCCTCTCTCAGCGCCACTGGCCTCTCTGTTCATCAGTCTGTTCCACACCTAGCCTGCCTCTAGCTCAAAAAGCCCCCTGAAGATAGAAGGAAGTCCCTTCACTAAGCTACAAGCAGGTGGTGATGGGAGCTAAGGGAGATGGTCGGTGGGTAAAGTGTTCACTGTACAAGAGTGAAGAGCTAAGTCCAGATCCCCAGCATGCTTGTAAGATAGTAACACGAACCTGTAATCCCAGCAGGACGTGGAGACAGGAGAATGCCTGGAGCTCACAGGCCAGCCAGCCTGGCCTATTCAGCAGGCTCCAGGTTCAGTGAGTAACCCTGTCCAAAAATTAAGGTGGATGTCAAGTTCTGGCCTACACATACACACACACACTCGTGAGGGGGAACCTGTATGTATATGCCACACATACACAAAGTAAAAAAGAACACCACACACACACACACACACACACACACACACACACACACACACACACACACACAGAAACTTAGAAATACATCTTGCTTTTTAAAACTGTGGACAGCCTGGCCAGGAAAAAACAAACTCCAGGCAAGGAGGATGGGAGACCCCAGAGCTGCCCTTGTATAAATGGTGGGGCTAATCAATAGCAGACACCTCAAATTCATGTCAGGTGGTTCTGCAAATGATACCTCTTTCAGGGTCTATCTAGAGTCTGTTCATCCTCCAGAACACACTGAAGTTTGCCAGAGGGAGTGCTCACCCCTCAGAGCGGCCTGGCCCAACCCAAGAGGCTTTTTCCTGGAGTTGGCAGATGGACCAAGCGCACATATCCACATTCTTGTCACTATATCCAGACCCTGAGGCCATAGCCACATTGAACACTTGCCCATCACCCTTGCCAAGAGGTAGCTGTAGCAAGTTTGGGGCTGGTGGCAGGGTGATTCAGGCTTTTCAGAGTGGCCAACAAGGAAAATGAGCAGCTTGGGAGACTGTGAGCATGGCTGTAGCAGGAGGCAGTCCTTCACATGTGTGGGACCTAGACGTTCAGAGAGTCTGTAACCTGAATGAGGTACACAACCTTCTGTAGAAGACCTGCTGACAGGCCAACTGGGATAAAGCATGCTGTGATAACAAACTGCAAACTTGGAACCTCGGTGTTTCAGAAAACAAGGCTTGCTTGCTTTCATTCTGATGACGCACGTCCAGCACAGAAAAGGTAGAGAGGGCTCTCCTTCCAGAGTTACCACGGACCTAACTGGTGGACATTCCACCTTGGCACAGGCTCCCAAGATAACCTGAACATGAAACCCACAGGCTGGAGGGGGACTCAGTGTACAGCCCTGAATTTACCCCACCATTCCCACCCATAGCGCAGACTACAATCAGCCCATGGCTGCCCTTCACCATGACTTTAAGGTAGTAATGCCCTTGTGAGTACCCAACAGGGAACACAGTGTAAGTTCACATCAACCTACTCACAGTCTCCCCAGTTGTAGTAACAGCATCTTTTTGCTCCAGAGATCTGTCTCCAAACCTAGAGGACTCCTTGACCCCCTCTCTGCTTTGGAGCTTTTTTTTCTCCCCAAGAGCTGACTATGGGACCTAAGATCTCCTGCATGTTGGGTAAGGACTATGCCACCACGCCCTACTCATTCTTCTGTTTTATATTTAATGTGTTTATCATTTATTTTGTTTGATGCAGTGTCCTAAGTAGTCCAGGCTGTCTTCAAACTCTCTACGTAGCCCAGGATGTTCTTTAACTTCTTGAATTTCCTCCTTCCATCTGTCAAGTGCTAAGAATACAGGCAAGCTCCACCATGCCTGGTTTATGCTTGCTGTGCTGGGAATAGAACCCAGGGCCCTTGTGCATGAGAAGCAAGCACTCTACAACTGAGCTACATCCCCTCCTCTCCTCCCTGCTTCTATTATCTGATAGGGAATTGACAGTCCTGTGGACTCCACTCCTCAACACAGTCCAAGAATAAACATCTTTCTCCTCCACACACCCACCCCGGCCCAGGCCACCATCATCTCTGCCTCAGCCATGAATGCAGCCTCCTCTCTCACACCTTTATCCCCAGTGGAGATTCTCCACTGAGCAGCTACCCGGGTCACCGGCTAGCCCACATCACTTCTCTAGGGAAATCATGCATGGCTACCATGCACTTCTGCCCAAGACTGTTCAGCAGACGCAGAACCCTGGGACTTGCACCTCCTGCACTAGCTATCTGACCTTCCCCTTCCCGTCTCGGGCTTACTCCAGTCCTACTAGCCTCAGGGATGGTCTGAGACAGTCAGCCCACTCCTGCCTCGGGGCCTTTGCAGATCCCACTGCCCGGAAGTGCAACTCCTCTCAGAGCTCAGGAGAGCACCCACCCTCCCTCACCTCCCTCCCGGCTTCTGCGTTTCAGCTGGCCTCCCTCCCACTCCCCATCCTGCTCTCAACAGCTCTGTTTCCTAAGGCAGCTCTTTTTTCCTGGAGGGCTGACCACCTTTTAACAGCCTGAAGAATGCTTCATTATGCTGTCTGTCGCCTCCACACGGCTTAGTTCCACGCTACACACCTGCTGTCTGTAATGGTGCCCATGCTACAGCAGGAAATATTATTGAATGAATGAACAAACCCAAGCGTGGATAAGCAGCTGAGAACCCAGGCTCTGAGCCAGAATATGGGGCTCAATACCCAGCTTTACCCTCTTGGACATGATTAGGAGTGATTCGCTCCCCTTCCTCAACCCTCAGCTTGTTCTTCTGTGCAGTGGGGATGAGAATCATGGCTACTGGCTGCATCTATAAAAGCATTTATAGATGACTATGCCTGGCAAGGAAATGTGTGTTGTTGGCTATAGTTACTGAGAAGCTTTGGCGTGGCCCAACAAGATGGCTCAGTGGTTAGAGGTGATTGCCATCAAGCCTGATGACCTGAGTTTGATCCCTGGGACCCATGTGGTAGTGGATGAGAGCCAATTCCCACAAGTTGTTCTCAGACCTCCACACCCGTGCTGTGGCACCTGGGGAAAACACATGAATGTAATTTTTTTAAATTGACTTTTGGTATGTGTGAGTGTGTGTGCACGCATGTGTGTATGTGTGGGAGTGTATGTGAGTGTGCGCGTGTGCACCTGTGTGAGTGAGTGTGTATGTGTGTGCACGAATGTGAGCATGTGTGAGTGTGTGTGGGTCTGTGTACATGTGTGAGTGTGCGTGTGGGGGTGTGAGTGTGTGTGAATGTGCATGCCTGTGTGTGAGTGTGCATGTGTGCGCATGTGAGCATATGTGAGTGCGTGTGTGTAGAAGCCAGAGGTAGATTTCAATTATCTTCATTTACCGCTCTCCACAAACTCCCCCTTTTAAAAAATGAAAACACTTTATTTTAAGTAACTGGCAAACAAGAACACCACGCAGCTAAATTAAAACACTTGCCTAGCTCAAACTCTTCCTGAGCTTCTATACAGTTGTTTCTTGAGGCAGGTTCTCTCACCAGAGCTCGCTGATCCAGCTACAATGGCCAGCCAGCCATGGCCTCCTCAGCGCACACTTGTCTCTGCCCCTCCAGAGCTGGGCTTATGGACACAAATCACTGTATCTAGCTTCACATACTGTTCGGAACTCAAGCCCTCAAATTTGTACAGCAAGTGCTCTGCTTTAATTCTATTTCTCTCTACCTTTCTCTTCTTCTTTGTTTGTTTGTTTTGATTTTGTTTTTTTGTTGTTGTTGTTGTTTTTCTAGACATAGTTTCTCTGTGTAACAGCCCTGGCTGTCCTGGAATCACTGTGTAGATCAGGCTGGCCTTGAACTCACAGAGATCCACCTGCCTCTGCCTCCCGAGTGCTGGGATTAAAGATGTACGCCACTATGCCTGGCTGTCTACCTTCTTTTTTTGAAATAAGGTTTAGTTTTATTTCTGAGTATTAATGTTTCCCTGCATGTTTGTATGTGACAACGTAGGTGCCTGGTACCAGAGGAGGCCAGAGGAGGGCATCATGGTCCCTAGAACTGGAGCTGGAGTTAGAGACGAGTATAAGCCATTATGTGGGTACTGAGAACCAAATCCAGGTCCTCTGCTAGAACAGCCAGTGCTCTTAACCTCCAATCCATCTCTATCTTTAAATAAAGAAGCCCTGGTTGGCCTAATTATGAGCAAATTTCACATATGATAGTGTTCTCTACCATGTCCTTTTATAGCAAAAAGTTGGGAGCAATCTAAAATTCCAAGAAGAAGGGATTTATTAAATAAACTACAGTCTACTCTTTGAAGGACTACCAGTCAGCCATTAAAATTCAGGTTCTCAAAGAATATTTAATGGCATGAGAAAATATCCAGAGCACAATACTAAAAGAAACAGGATATAATTCAGGAATTCGGTGGTGGATGCTTGGTTAGTTGTTATTCTTTAAATAACATTCATATTCTTTTGTAGCTATAAATTCATTAGCATGTGGAGGGAAACAAAATACAAAACTGTATGATCCCAATTCAGATTTATATTCTTCATTTCCTTTGCTTCCAAGGGGGTCAAGGATTAAAAAAAAAAAAAGATTAAGCTTGGGGGGAGAAGGCCATTGCCACAGTGATGAGCCCCTGTCCAGAACCTAGATCAAGGGTTGGGGATGTGGCTTTTCAATAGAGCACTTGCCCACCTTGAGTGAAAGACTCTGAGTTCAAATCCAGAACCAAAAGGGGGGGAGGAGAAAAGCTGGAATAATAGACTAAAATAATAATAGGAGTTCTTTCTAGGCTGAGATGTTGAAAGATTAATATATCACATTTTCTGTATTTCATACAAGAAATGTAAAACAGCAAGGCTAGGCTTAGTAATCAGGAAAGGGAGTTGTTTTGTGTGTGTGTGTGTGTGTGTGTGTGTGATGCACACGTGTCTGAGTGTCTGTGTGCGTGTATGCATTCCTATGTGCGTGTGAGTAAAAAAGATGGCTGCCAGAGCTGAAGAGATGACTCAGCAGCTAAGAGCGTTTCTACCTTTACAGAGGACCAGAGTTTAGTTACTACCACCCACATACAGTGACTCACAACCGCCTGTAACTCCAACACCCAAGTCTTCTGGTATCCATAGGCACCTGCACTCATGTGCACATACTTAACACACAGACACACACAGTGTGCATACTTTTTTTTTTTTTTTTTTTGGGTTTTTCGAGACAGGGTCTCTCTGTGTATCCTTGGCTGTCCTGGACTCACTTTGTAGACCAGGCTGGCCTCGAACTCACAAAGATCCGCCTGCCTCTGCCTCCCAAGTGCTGGGATTAAAGGCGTGCGCCACCACCGCCCGGCTGCATACTTTTTTTTAAGAAAATAAAAAATTTTAAATGCATGCACATGCATGTGGACATCAGAGGATGATGTCAGAGGATGACGTCAGAGCTGGTCTTCAACTTCTACTGTGTTTCAAGACAGTGTCTCTTGTTTGTCCTGCATATACCAGGCTAGCTAGCCCACAGGCTTCCAGGAAGTGTCCTGCCTGTGCCTCTTCCCCCCCATAGGAACTCTGTAATTACAAATGTGGATGCTTCTGAGTCTGGCTTTACATGGATTCTGGGGATCTGAACTCAGATCCTCAAGCTTGCACAAGTACTTTACCAATTAAGCTATCTCCCCAACCCAGGACGTGTTTATTGTTTCTTTTAAGGGACATGTTAGTATTTTCCAAATGCTCCTTCCACAGCACAGCCATTGGTGATGAAGCCATGATTGACAGGTAGACACACACAAAACAATTTTTAAATCTAATTTTGAAATCTGTTTAAATCACTGTTGAAACGGACCATCAGAAGCTGCCCATGCCATTGACATCCTAAGTCTTTTAGCATTTATCTATATCTCAGTCATAATAAGTTAATTACACATATTATATACATGGGGCAAGGAGAGAGAACACACTCTTTTTCCAAGCCTTTACTGTGGCAAGCCACGATTCACACTTGCAGAGGAAGAGCTCAAGCCCCTTGCTGTTCACTCATGGAAAACTCTGCACTGGGGATACCAGGGTACTGCTATCACCCAGGAAGGGTTGCCATGGTCACTTCAGACTTCTGCAAACGAGCCTGAGAGCCTGGACCTGTCTTGTCCTTGGAGTCCCCTCACTGAGGTGCCCTCCCTCTGCACTGACCCCCAATGCTGGCCCACACACTCCTTAACATTCAAGACTCCCTCAGTCCCTTGAACCTCAGTGGTGTCTAAACATCAGGTAGGGTTGTGAGGTACTGCCCCCATCTGGCTAGGGTTTCGGGTTGTACTTGGATGCCTCCGTGGGAGGAGATCTGTCTTCCCTGCTGCCCTTAGGGACTTCCTCAGATCTCACAAGACGCCTGCAGTCTTCCTTAGAAGACCACCCCTAGCCCCGGCTGGCCTCTGCTCCTGGAAATCACCTCCCTCCCTTCATCCAACCAAGACACCCTTCTTCCTCAAATTCTTTCAGTGTTCCATCCTAAATTTCTCTGCTCCCTTTCCTCTCCTCTGACTCACTCTGCCCCTTCTCCTCCCTCCCACTTCCCTTCCTCCTCCTTGCTCCTCCTCCTTCTTCCTGCCTCTTTCCTCTCCTCCACTCTGAAGGCATCCCACAGGTCCCTTGTCCACAAAGTCCCCCTGACACTCTTTCTGACTGAGGGTATCTCCTTCTTGTGCATTGCTGGAGAGAATGGCAGCTCCTCACCTACACTTGTGCCAAGCCCAAAGCCCAAGCTCAGGGACAGGTGTGTCAAGTGGGAAGGCATCCTGCCTGTTTTCCTGGAGGCCTGAATCCAGGAAGCTTCCCAAGCCAGGCTGGGCAGCCTATTGACTCACGGGGCCCTGAGTCATGTCCTGCCCTAGGTTTCGGTCTGTCCCATCTCCAGCAGGACCAAGAGACAATCCCACTTCCCGTCCCTGTTGAAGCTACTGGTGTGTAGGAACCCACAGACAGGCTATCATATGTAGAGGGAGTCTCCTGGCCTATGCCTATATGTTATTCATCCATATCACCACATGACACTTCACACCTTCATCAGGTGATTACTCTTGTGGGTGAAGACCTAACTGTAGGTAGAATCCCACTTAAGTGTGTATGTGGATGTGTGTCTTTGTGCATGTGCATATGTGTGTGTGTGTGTGTGTGTGTGTCGAACACACATACCAATGGCTGTTCTAGAGCACTGAGCTCCCCTTTGTCCCTACATTGGTCCCCAATGACCTCTGAACCCAGAGCAAGAGCAAGACCCAGCCAAACTGGTGACTGCCCATTGTCCCATGACTCTACCCTAACCACAAGGTGCCTGAAAAATTTAGACCAAGCTAGAGAGGGCTGGAGCAATCACCCTTACCACACAACCTTATTCACTAGGAGAGCTGTCACCCACATCATCTAAGGGATCTAGCAGGACCCCGATGCCACAGAGGCCCCTTCATGCTGCCAGGCACGCTGTGGCTCTGGACTCCCTGTCAGAGTGCCCATGAGGACCCTTGTGTACCCCCCCCAGCAAAACTAAGTGGCGGGGAACACCTCACAGGGTGCCCAGTGGGACCCCACTTTGACTCACAGCCACAAGCAAATGGAGTGAGGATCCCGTGGCGCCCTGGCTCCCCACCCCCACCCTCAGAACGGTGCTTCCCGCAAAATCAATCATCCTGCCACTGGGTTTGCGGGAAGTGGGGGGGGGGACAAACAGGAGATGTGTGCTCCCTTTCAGGGTGGCAGGCACATGTGGCTGGTGTGGGTAGACACCACTGGGCACCAGTCAGGGAGGGCCCAAAGGGCCTCCACTCAAGCCCTAGGTCCCTCTTTAACTGGCCAATCGAGGCCCAGAGATAAAAGGTGGGGAAACTGCAAGGTACCAGGATAGGGTTGGGGGGGCATAGCTGGAAATGCAGGCTTGCTTGGGGGGAGGTGGAGGGAGGCAAGGAGGAAGCGAGCACCTGTAACCAGCCTACGTTGTGTTAAGTGTCTCCTAACCTGGGTTGCCCACTCATGTCCAAGAACTGTCCCCACACTCTGCCCAACCAGGGAGTTGATTATGGTCCACTCAGCCGTGTGGGAGGTACTGGAGTAGTCAGACACAGGGGTCTGCACTGTGGTATGTGGTGGGTGATGTGACAAGGACGGGGCCCCTTAGACTTCCTCCTTCTGTTGGCCTTGGCTGTCTGGATCCTGCTATCAGAGAGCCTGAATGTGTCCCAAGGAGAGGACTACACACTCCCCTGTTACCTGGTGGAACTCCCATGGTTGGGGAAGCTCTCAGAATCAACCCTCTGCATCCATCACTGTCAATAAAGACGGCAATGGAGGCTCAGCTTCACACAGGGCTCTAGTGTGGAAAGCCTGCTTTGATGTGCTTGGAGCAGGTTTTATTGTTATAGTATTTTCACCTTCATTTGCAAATGAGGAAAAAAAGGTCACAGAAGGAGGCAGTACTGAGCATGTGGCTGGCAGAGAAAGGTATGGTCTGCCAACTGGGTTCCCATGGGAAGAGCACTAGGCCAGGAGTTCTGTCTCCTGCTAGAGCCCTGACTTGCTCCCCAGATCACCCACCCAGCTGAGTCTTCTCCCTGGGTCTCTACTTCCCCTTCTGTAAAATGGAGTTACCGATCCCTCCCCTGCCCCAGGGGGATAGTGCAAGGAGCAACCGGTGCTACCAGGTAGGAGAGGCCTTTGGAAACCTCGCAATGAGCAGTGAGCAGCCTTCAGCAGCCAATCCGCTTCCTGCGTCCTCTCATCTCGCTGTGCCCAGGGTCCGCAACCGGACTGGACTAGGTTTTCCACATCCTGTGCTTTGCGATACTAGAAGTCTCAGAGCTAATCGTTTCTTGTCCACACGCAACTCACCAGTCTCCATGAGCTGGTGGGACCTGGCGAGACTTTGTCTGCTGAAGACAAACCCTCATCCCTAGTCATTGGGAAGGGGCCATGGGGATGGTGGGCCAGGTTGCCAATGTGAATATTAGCTGGCGTGAACTAATTTGATGGTGTGATAAATGCTGCTGATGCCTGGGGCCACAAGCCCCGCCCAGCACCCCCTCCCCCACCCCACCCCCGCTGATAACATCAGGACTGAGCTGTTCTGGCTTCCTTGTTCTCAGGTGATGAAATGCCGGCTCCATCAGGCTGGCTAGCTTGGCTCTTACCAAATCGTTGTAATTGAGATTAATTTGGGGGCGAATTGGGTCAGCCCTTGCAGGCACCCATTAATTAGTGGGGGAGGCTTAGAGCACCAACAGCTGGGCCTTGCACCCAGCGGGGCTGGAGCCATTGGATGGTGAGCACTGAGCGAGGGGTGCCCTGTGAGATGGTGTGTCCCTGGGCCAGGGGGCAAGCTGGACAAAGGCTCTCCAACTCCAGGCCAAGCCACTCCCCATGCCTTTCCCCCGGAGCACTTTCCTCCCACACTGGGGAGGGGAGGGGGCAGTGGGGCCCTTGACTCTGGTCCAAAGACCGATCTAGGTCTCCAAGAGTTAAAGGGCTCATTACAAGGGTGGGGAGGGGGAGGGGTGTTCAGAAGCTCCTTGGACATCAAACAGCTCTTGCAAAACTCTTAGATGAGTTAAGTGCAAATGAATTCGAAACAGACAATGAGGTTCCCTTCAGAGACACCTGGGCAGAAAAAAAAAAATAAAGGAAAAGCGCCCCAGGAAAGGCTCATTTGGAGATTTTTTTTTCTCCCCCTGAACCCAAAACACACAAGGAAAACAAACCCACCCGTCTACACCGGGTGCCAGAAGCAGACAGACACGCCCTGACTCAGTGCTGGGCTGGCAGCAAGATGGGCACATACACGTGAGGTCTGGGTGTACATGCAGGAGTGGAGGTTGGTGGTGGTGTTCGGGGACTGAACTGTGGGGCGCACACGTGTGCAGAAGTGGCAACAGCCCTGGGCTGGAGCAGAGCTAGGAGCTAGGGGAATGTGGGCCGTGTAGGTGATCCAGGAATGTTGTATGTAGGTATGTGGGGGGACATCTATGTCCTAGCTACCTGCACTGAGAGATAAAGTCCAGGCTCCTGGCAGCTTCTGGTCATGTTCATGCTCCTGGTACAAGTACAAGGCCCTCCTAGTAGCCAAGCAGGTGAGATGTCAAAGTTGGGCCCAGGGACCTTCCTACTCCACCCTACTTGTCCAACTTGCTTCAGTCTATTGTCTGAGTCTCTTATTTTTTTCCTTGTGAATCTCAGAGGGACAAAAGTAGATTGAGTCACTAGCAACGAGCCATACTTCAGCCCACTCTGGAGCTCTGTCCCACCCCGAGGACCCAAAAGGAGGCAACTGCTGGAGCCTGGCCAAGGGTGACTTGAGGAAGTCCTGCACCCTGTTAAGTCCTTGCCATGCCTTCATGGATGTCATGGTTGGTCAGACCCATATCCCAGGCTGGGCACTCCCAGAGGCTTCAGTGGAACAGCCTCCTGGCTGTGTGCATTTGCAATTCATGCCTCTAACTGAGGTTGCATTAGGCCCAGCTGTCACTTGTGATGAATGTCGCTAGTTTTCTAGAAAAAAAAAAATGAGCTCTGGATACAGAGTGACAAGATAGGGCCTGGGGACCAGGGCACGGCTGGTGTCCTCTGTAACCTAAAACTTGACTCCTCAGAGGCTGTCTCTGAGCTAGGGACATGTCTCAGAGGGACATGCCTCTGCTTTAATTTCCTTCTTACTAAATCCTCCACAGTCCCTGCTCCTGCGGGTCCTCCCAACAGGCCCGACCCAGTGGTTCTCAACCTGTGAGTCGTTACACCCGTGGGGGTGCCACAACTCTTTCACAGGGGCCATATATCAGATACCCTAGATATCGGATGTTTACCTTATGATTCACAACAGTAGCAAAATTTCAATTATGAAGTAGCAATATAGATAATTTTGTGGTTGGGGGTCACCACAACATGAGGAACTGCATTAAAGGGTTGTAGCAGTAGGAAGGTTGAGGACCACTGGTCCTGAGAGAAGGACTTGGTGCTGGGAGGGAACCTGCCAAACTGCCCACTTCACAGATCACCAAAGTCAGGTCTGAGGGAAGCTAGAAGCCAATATGTGCACTGGAAGAGATTAGAAGCCAGGAAGGGCAGAGCTCCTGAGGGGAAGATCTATGAGATTCCTGGGAAGTAGAGGAAGCCCCTACTGGTTGCAACCTCCCTGCAATCCTGGTATCAGGGATGTGGGTCTGCTCACAGTCTGCCCAGGTTACCTGACAACCTCCTTCTCATCCCACAGGCCTGAGACATTATCTTTGAATGGGGTTGTAAGAGGAGGTCCATCCCTCACACCCATAACCCTGCCAGGGGAGCAGGCAACTAGGTACAGGAATTAGCTGCAGTATCAAACAGGACCCTCTCACGTTCCCCAACCTCTCTGCTTCACTTCTCAGACCTTTCTGAAGGAGAAATCAGGAGATACCTCCTTGGTGACCTTCAGTCAGTTTGAGAGCTCAAAGTGGCTCCCATGTCCCTTGCTTTTCTCTTCCTGTTTTACCCCTGCTCCCACCCTCGGACCATCCAGAAGTGCAACTGACCACCTACCAGCACAACAGACAAGACAGAATTCTTCC
>CAJQZJ010032232.1:7449989-7471715 GCA_907164525.1 Lophiomys imhausi
TCTCTCTCTCTCTCTCTCTCTCTCTCTCTCTCTCTCTCTCTCTCTCTGTGTGTGTGTGTGTGTGTGTGTGTGTGTGTGTGTGTGTGTGTGTGATGCATTTATGCATGCCAATGTGTACATACACAGAGGCCAGAACAGGACACTGAGTACCTTCTATTGCTCTCCAGTATATTGCCTTGGTGTCAAGATATCTCACTGAACCAGGATTCACTGTTTCAGCTAGGTCATCTGGTCAACCAGCCCTTAGAATCCACCTGTATCCAACACTCAGCACTGGGTTACAGACCTATGAAGCTGTGTTCAGCTTTTTATCTGGAATCTGGGGATTTGAACTCAGGTCTTTGTACTTGCAAAACAAGTGCTCTTACCCACCGAAACAACTCTTTAGCCTCCCAAGATTTGATGAGTGGAGAAAGATTTAGACAAAGACAGTGGGTACACCTTGATAGGCAGACCCATGTCGGCCAGGGCTTAGAACCAGAATGTCCTTGGTCATGTTAGGGAAGTGGGCTGATGCAAAAATGCAAAAGTTGCTGGGCAGTGGTGGCGCACGCACGCCTTTAATCCCAGCACTCGGGAGGCAGAGGCAGGTGGATCTTTGTGAGTTCGAGGCCAGCCTGGTCTACAAAAGTGAGTCCAGGACAGCCAGGGCTACACAGAGAAACCCTGTCTCGAAAAAACCAAAAAAAAAAAAATGCAAAAGTCTTAACTAGGACTTCAGAGTAAAAGATGTTTTAGGGGTTTGGGAAAGGGCTCAGAGTCCATAAAGTGCTTGCAAGGCACTGAGGACCTGAGTTCAATCCTTAGAACCCATGAAAAAATGGTACACACAGCCAGTCGAGTGTAATCAGGCAGCTCCAGGCCAACAAGAGAACCTGTCAAAGAGGTAGATAGCATTCCTGAGCATGACACCTGATTGGTCCTCTGGTCTCCACATGCTTGTGCATACATATGTACATGTACTCCCAGCACACACATGAGCATGCACATACATATGTACATGAACACATATGTGTACACACACACATAATAAAAAAGAGAACTATGCTTTATGTTCAAACAACACACACTCTGTACGTACCTATATAGACATGCCAGGGTACTTATTCATGCCAACCCTGTAGGTGTACACCACCACACCCAGTCTATGCAGTGCTGGGGTGGAATCCAGGGCTTTCTGCATGTTTACCAAATACTCTACCAATTAACTGTGCTACATCCCTAGCCCCAAAGTACTTTCTTTTTAAGATTTAGAAAGAAATCTTGACACCTGCTACAACACAGGGAGTCTTGGGGATACTTCCCTAGGTGACATGATCCAAACACAGAAGGTAGAGCCTGATTCTGTTGTCATGAACTTCCCAGAGATGCCAGGTTTCACAGAGACAGAAAGTGAAGCAGGGGCTGGGAGGGGTGATGGGTGCAAGTTCCGCCCTGGGCAGGAGAAGACAGAAAGGGTCTGGAGACACACCTCGGTGACGAGTTTCCTTGGTGCCACTGAGCTGCGTTCCTAGCAGCAGTAAAGAGGCAAATTTGGTGTGGTGTTTTAGCACATGCACACTCAGGGCTTGAAAGGCCTGCAGCAAACTAAACAGTGGTTGCCATGGTTGGGGAGAGCCTGGGGAGCCAGTGAAGGCAAGGGGGCCTTTAATGATTATGCTCTATGCTTCTGTGTGGTTTGCCAATTTTCATTGTGGTTTGGTTTTTGGAAACAGGGTTTCTCTGTGTAGCCCTGACTGTCCTGGAACTCATTCTGTAAACCAGACTGGCCTTAAAACTCAGAAATCTTGGGCTGGAGAGGTGGCTCAGAGGTTAAGAGCACTGGCTGTTCTTCCCAAGGTCCTGAGTTCAATTCCCAGCAACCACATGGTGGCTCACAGCCATCTACATTGAGATCTGCCCAGGCATATATGTAGAGCAAATACTGTATACATAATAAATAAATAAATGAATGTTAAAAAAAAAAAACTCAGAAATCTGCCTGCCTCTGCCTCCTAGGTGTTGGAAGCCACCACAGCCTGGCTGGTTTGCCCTTTTTTGTTTGTTTGTTTGGTTGGTTGGTTTTTGTTTTGTTTTGTTTTGTTTGTTTTTGCATCAAGCACTAACTAGTAAATAGCTCCTCTTTCTATGTGTGTGTGTGTGTCTGTCTGTCTCTCTCTCTGTGTGTGTGTGTGTTTCAAAGTGACCCCAGAATTAGAGACAATTGGAAACTGGGCATGAGGGTGGTCTGGGGTGTTGCTATGTGCTGAGAGTGGTGGGTAAGGACAGGGATTCTAACTCACTGGAAGGAGTTAAACTGCTGTACCATAAACCCCATGGAGGCTGTTGGAGCAGCTTGGTTGCTATGGGAGTGCTTACCCAGCACAGAAAGTCCATGGGTTCAATCCCCAGCACCGTAGAAATCATCCGTGGTCATGCGCACCTGCAACCCCAGCACTTAGACGGTGGTCTCAACCTTCCTGCCACTGAGATCCTTTAACACAGTTCCTTATATTGTGGTCACCCCAACCATAAATTTTTTTTTGTTGCTGCTTCATAACTGTAGTTTTGCTACTGTTATGCATTGTAATGTAAACATCTGATATGCAACCTCCAAAGGGGTCTCCACCCACAGGTTGAGAACCACTGACTTAGGAGGTAGAAACAGGAAAATTGGAGGTTCAAGGTTATCCTCAACTACACAGCAAAAAAAGGTCAGTCTGGGCTATCAAAAACTCAGTCTCAATCAACCAATAAACAAAATGCAAAAGGAAGCTGGGCATGGTACCACACATTTATAATCCAAGCACTTAAAAAGTAGAGGCAGAAGGATTGCTTCAAGTTCAAGGCCAGCCAATGTACTGTGATTTCTAGGCTAGCCACAAGACCCTGTCTCAAAAAACAAAACAAAGAACAAACACACTAAGGACACTGGGGATACAGACTGGTACTTGGTCCAACCTAAGAATTCAAGAGGACTTCCTGGAATCAGCATCTAGAACCAAGCACAGAGCCTAGACTCTAAGGCCAACCAGCAAGGAACCTGAAATACCAGCAACTAGGGTGAGGCAGGCACTCTGTATCTAGAGAGCCTGAACCCCCAAGAATCTCCATAGCTGCAGGGAGAGGCTAGGGTGGGAGGTTCCTGCCCTGCCCCCTCCCTTGACACTGTTTGTGGAACACCTTGGGAACTGTCCAAGCTGTGACTTTCCTTACCTGGTAGGGGCTGATAGTTTGTCTTAAGCTCCTGATGCCCCCACAAGGCCAGAGGTGGAGACAGGGTGGGAGTGGAGTGGGAAAAGTACATCAGGCTTCACCCTCTCCCCTTCCCCCCAGCCACAGCTTGGAAGGAAAGGGAAAACATCTCCCCCTGCAAGAGCCCCCGACCCTAATCACATCTGGTTCCCATTGGCCCTGTTTGGTTCCAATTGACTCACTTCCTGCTACCACCTCTGGGAACCCCTTTTCTCCAGCTGTGGGAGCAGTCCTCCTCCTTCTGCCTTTAGCAAGTTCTGCCTAGAGGGGTCTCCAATGACCTGACCTACCTTCTTGGCCCCCACCATGAACGTGTTTCATCTTGTTGCCCCTCAGACCTTTACTGAGTCTGCTCTCCCCTGTTTTGGGGTCCACTGGGATTTCACGGAACCCACTACAGCCTTCTGCTTGAATTAATGATATATGCTCTACTTATGCAAAACCACAATACCCTGCCATATTCCTCTGCCTAGAATGATGAGGGACCTGAAAGCCCCTAAGTCCCCTCCTGCCTCAAATCCCAGCCAATCAGCTTAAAATGCTTTGTTTAGATGCCTATCCAGACCTTCAGGAGTTCAATTAGCCTGGTCACTCTACTCCATCATGGGAACTTCCATGTACCCTCCCCCACTTAGTGTGTTGAGTCCCTCTCCCAGATCCTGCATAAGAGAGGGACAGAGGCCTGTCTGCCTGAGGGCATCCCAATTCAAAGTCCCAAAGCCACTGGGGTGGGGGGCACAGGACCTCCGAAACAGAGCGAGGATAGTATGCCGATGGGGCTGGAGAGGGTCAGGGAGGAAGGGACAGTCCCAGAAGACAGGAAGGAATCAGTCTCTGGAGAAGGAACCCAGGGCCCAGGTGGAGCCAAGGAAATGATGGAGGGGGACTTCAGAGGCTTTCCTCTGCTGCCACCACTGGGTGTGGTGGCAGTCCCCTGGAAGGTGGCTCTCTCCAGGGCAGGTTGATGTCCTCAGCCCTAATCCAACCGTGTGTGGGTATGGTAATAGTGACAGAATCAGACTCCAGCTCTCTGGGGCACCCCAGATCTCTGAGCAACAAGGATGGAAGTGCCGAGACCCCGGCTTTGCTACTTATCAGTTGTGTGACTTTGGGTGATCCAAATCCCACAGGACAGCCACTCTGTGTCACTTAATTCCTAACTCACTGTTGAAGCTCTGTGTGAGTGGAGTAGAGGAGCCCTCCACTCTTCACAGCACTGTTCCCTGCTTCCCTGGGAAAGAGTTGAGATAATAAACACTGTCATTATTATTGATAAAATAACCCCCCATCTCACAGATTCGAGAATGGCTAGGTATTAATTAGAGCTGTGACTTTGCTAATAGAGAGTATGTGCCCAGCAGGCACAAAGCCCTGTGTTCTGTCCCCAGCAACACATCGAGTGGGTGGCAGGGCATATAACCCAAGCACTTAGGAGGTAGAGGCAAGAGGGTCAAAGTTCAAGGTCATTTTCACCTACATAGGGAGCTTAAGGCCAGCCTGGGTTACACAAGACCCTGTCTCAAAACTAACAAACGAACAGACAAATAAGTAAATCCTGATCTGAGGTCATACATCAAGTAAAGCAGCAAAACCCAGAGTCTGAGCCCAAGAGCCTCCTGGCCTGTCAATCATCACTCTCTGTTGTTCAGAGACCACAAGTGGCCCCAGAGACTTGGGATCTGATTCTATGATCAGATCCACCAAGCTTTGGACCAGATTCTGGTCCATCTGCTCATGACCAGTGTTCCTCTGTGTCTCCCCTGAAAGCCAGCATTAGACACCTTGCCCCAGCCGCCAACCTATCCATCCCATAGATTTTGGCTGAGCTTCTCTTGGGGGCACACTGTGACAAAACCCCTGCACTTCAGACCTCTCATCTGCAGAATGGGAATGCAGCCGGGAGACGAACGTTCCTAGAGGAGTAGAGGAGTAAAGGGACCCCGTGCCATTTTCAACTTCCTTGTCACACATTTAAAGAGGTAAAACTGACCTGGTGGTAAAGTTAATTTTAGTAACATTTAAAAACCCTTAATAGCATCCATTGTTTTCATCTGGATGAGGAATTGATGTACAGATGGTCCATGAACTAAGCTGTATCCTTCTATCTGTACTGTACTCTCAGGGGTCATGTCCATTTGGTATAGCCCCATCCCAGATGCTCAGAGCCACTCATGACCCTCATCCTGCGTAGCGCAGCTCGCGACTGGAGGGTTCTACTCAGTCGCCTTGGCCCTGCTTGACAGACCTTTCTTTCGTTACACAGTGGCCTCTGCCCAGTATTGCATGCTCTGCCAACAGTCAGGGCCCCCTGGGTGCCCTGGGACAAGGATTGGGGCCCTGTCTTCTTTCTGAGAAGGAGGAGAAGATAGGGAAGGACAGGCTGGGGCGGTAAGCAGCGAACTGCTGCAGCAGCGCCTGGCATGGGGACAGGGTTTGTTTGCACCTCTTTGAAGCTGGGAGATGAAAGCAGGGGCCCACATGGCCTGCCTTTGATTCTCTCCTCCCTGGGCCCCAAGCAGCTGTAGCAGGGCCAGCGCCCAGCCCTTCACTGCCCTAGGGGACAGGAGCCCCCCCTCCTTGGCCCAGGGCAATTCTCTCCTGGGTGGCTGCAGGGCAAGTGGACAGACTCACCCAAAAGGAAGACAGCAGGTGTGACACATAGAACGGCACTGGGAGCAGCAGCTCTTCAGGTGCTGACTGCGCAGCCACCATTAGCAACCATTCCTGGAGAAGAAACACTAGAGTTTCTTCTAGATTGCGGTGGGACAATCGGCCATCACCCACCCTCACTAAGCCTCTGTACTTCAGCAATTGTGTACGCATGTGCGCATGCGTAAAGGCCAGAAGTCGACCTAATTCTCCACGTTGCTTTTTGAGACCCGATCTCTCGCTGAACCTGAACTTACTGATTTGGCTAGACTGGCAAGCCCCAGGTGACCTGCTTGATCCTCCTCTCCAAGCTCTGGGATTCTAGGCACTCTGCCACACCGGCTTTTTCACATAGGTTTTGGGCGATTGAACTCAGATCCCCATGCTCGTTGAACTGATAGAGCCGTCACCCTAGTCGTAGTAAATCTTTTTGAGGGCTTACTGTGTGCCAGGCTCTGCTCTAGACCCCCTCCCTGTGAGTGACATAGGACAGACAGAAGAAAATCCTCCGTCCATCACACTGGAAGTTTTTGGCCATGTCCCTCACCATTACTACAATCATCATCATCACTCCTTCAGAATTTACTGACCACTGTGGCCTCTGAGGAAAGGGAGCCAGCCCTGGGAACAGCACAGCCCCCAAGACCCCATCAGGGAGGGGAGGAGCAGCGGGAGGCCCCTGGCTGTCCAGGGTGAGAACTCAGAGCAGGGGCACTGTGCCCAGAGCTCTGGGGTATCAGCGGCTGGAGATCATGGACCACCCACAGAACTTGGGGACCAGCAAGGGTGAAAGCATGAGCCTTGATGGGAGCCTCTGCAGACCAGGGTCCCTGTCACCTCCCAGAGTCTAGGCCAACCACCCCAGACCAGAGCACAGTTCTGTCCTCACACTGCTCAGGACATGAGGAACCAGCCAACAAAATGGCTGAGTCCCAGGCTCCCAAACAACCAGAAGTTGACACTGGCTCTCTCTTGCCTCAGTGTCTCCACACCAATGCTGCTGTTCCCATGTCACAAATGGGAAGCCCTGGGACACTGGCACTCACCCATGGTGACACTCCTAGGAGAAAGTACAGCCAAGGTTTAAGCTACGAGTCGTTGATTCCAAAGTCCATTCTTTCCACTCAATTCACTGCCAGGAAGGTTGTTCCTTCTCTCTGTACTCAGGGTAAATCCAGGCAGCTTGAGACCATGCCTACAGCAGAAGAGTGGTGGCCTGGGAAATAGCCCCACCAGGTGGGGACCACACCAGCTCCTTGACATCCTCCCCCCAGACACTTTGCCTCTACCAGACTAGGCAACCCACAGGGATTCATACACCCCAGGATTAATTCAGATGGAGCCCCAACACAAAATCATATTGCAAGTCCTCAAGCACTACAGTGTGTCAAAAAGCTGGACACACTGGCCTGGAGACACGGCTCAGAGGTTAAGAGCCCTGGTTGCTCTTCCAGAGGTCCTGAGTTCAATTCCTAGTAACCACATGGTGGCTCACAACCATCTATAATGAGATCTAGTGCCCTGTCCTGGCCTGCATGCATACATGCAGACAGAACACTGTTTACATAAGAAAGAAAGAAAGAAAGAAAGAAAGAAAGAAAGAAAGAAAGAAGGAAGGAAGGAAGGAAGGAAGGAAGGAAGGAAGGAAGGAAGGAAGGAAGGAAGGAAAGAAGGAAGGAAGGAAGGAAGGAAGGAAAGAAAGAAAGAAAGCTGGACACACTATGGCTACACCTTCAGGTGAAGGGATGGCTCAAAGGAAAAAGGTGCTTGCCACCAAGTCTAATGTCATGACTCCCTGGGTCCCATATGGTGGAAAAAGAGACCCAACTCCTGCAAATTGTCTTCTGACTTTCATGCCATGATACACACATACGCCCTTCCCTGAAATAAATAAGTGTAATTTTTAAAATGTGAATTTAAATCAGCAATGGTGGCTCACACCTTTAATCCCAGCACTCGGGAGGCAGAGGCAGGCAGATCCTCTGCGAGTTGAAGGCCAGCCTGGTCTACAAAGCAAGTTCTAGGACAGCCAGGGCTACACAGAGAAGCCATGTATCAAGAAACCAAAAAAGAAAAAAGAAGAGTTATATATTTGGGGTTGTGTGTGTGTGTGTGTGTGTGTGTGTGTGTGTGTGTGAGAGAGAGAGAGAGAGAGAGAGAGAGAGAGAGGACCATCAGATATAACTGACATATCAAACTGACATTTTCTGGCCATTTCTGCTTAGATTGTATCTGTGTAAGGGGAAAAACACTAAGTAAACAGTACCACAGGATGCTGGTGTATAAGGCCCGGGGTGTGAAGGCATGCAAAGACCAGCATCCTCCTGCCCAAATGGAGCACCAGTTCAGAAGAGGAGTGGGACAGGTCACTACTGACCGTGGTGAGGAGCAGGCACAGGTAAGAGAGGCCAGTGGACATTGTCCTAGTCCATCCAGGCCCTCATCCACACCCATTCAGGCCCCATGTTTTGGAGCCTGCAGGCCACATTGCTGTTCTCCTCCCTGGTCTGCATGGTCCCGCAGCTGGCTGATGTAGATCACACATGTTTTGACTGAAGCCCTCCCCCCCACCTCTTGAACACACCAACATTAAAGGGAGCATAGCTTTGTAAAACTGAAACTATAAAACGCTTCTGAAACCCAGCCCGAGGGATTAAAGAAACCACATGAAAAGGGACTCGGGCCGACCTGGATGCTGACTTCCTGTTCAGAAGTTCGTTCAACATGTGCCTCCCACCCGGGCTGGTGGTGTGGATAGGGAGAAGGCGGCAAGAGGATGGCCAGGGCCAGTAGAGGCATCCAGGAGCCTCCAGTAGTCCAAAGACTAGAAGTGCTTGGCTTGGTGACCTCAGCAAGGTCCTTCCAGGCCTCTGATCTCCGTAAGAGTAGACAATAAGTGACATTGGCTTTAGGACCCTGCCCTGTAGTAACAGACAGTTTGGGAGCCATCCTGTCGCCAAGTCAGCTCCCCAGCTTCTGGAAGTCTCCTCTACTGTACCACTATGGTGTCCACAGGCCTGGATACTTGACTGCACAGGAAGTCCCTGAAGCCTGGCTCATCCTCTTGCTCAGGAATGATAAGCCTCTCTACCAGGGCCTGAGGAGATGGCTCATTCAGTAAAGTGCTTGCACTGAAAACGTGAGGACCTGAGTTAGGTTACCAGACCCATGTGGGACTGAAGAGATGGCACAGTGGGTTAAGAGCACCAGCTGCTCTCCCAAAGCACCGGCAGCAGATGCTTTATAGCTGCTTGTAACTCCAGATCCAACATATCTAATCCCTCTGGTTGCCACAGACACGTGTATTTATACACACGTGTGCATGTGCATACACACACACACACACACACACAGAGAGAGAGAGAGAGAGAGAGAGAGAGAGAGAGTCTCTACTAGTCACAGGAGCTGACTGTAGATGCAGAGGCCATCTCTGCTACTTCTCAACTCTGGGTCCACCCCAAGACCCTAAAACACTTACCCTACAGGGTCACTTAGTGAAAAGTGGTCAACCAAATGCCAAGTGTGCGGGAAGAGCTCCCCAGGGGCAGATACCCACCACTGCTCCTCATGTTATTGACCGGGGGAAAGTTAGAACAATACTGTAGGATGCCAGATCCTGTTGGCACAGCCAGAGCCTTGGGCTGGAAAAGAAAGAAAGGATGGCTCACACTCTGGCTCTCAAGCCTAAAGTTTGAGTTCTCTGTCTTGCTAGGTGTCTCTGAGCCCAGGGCATTTGGTCTTGGGAAAGACAAGCTTGTCAGGGGTCTCCCAGACTCAGGTGTACCGGTATGGGGCTAGAAAAGAAAAGGGGCTCTGGTCTGCCTCCTTCGTAGATTCTTGATTTAGTGGCTAAAGAAAGACCCACAAGGACTGCTGGTCTTGAGGACACACATGCCCGGAATACACTCCCAGTGAACACATACTCACACCCTCTACATCCCACACACACATAAACGCAGACACCCTTATGTGACACACACCACAGGCCACTTGGCAGCCACTCCCAACCCCCAGCTTCACGAGAGCCCTCCCTCTGTTACATAAACTCCCCGTGCCCTCCAGTGTCCCCCGCAATCACTTACCTAATATTAGGATATTAAAAAATATGGTAAGATTTTAAGAGACTTATTAAAATGCAATTAGCAGCATGTACGACCCAAGCAGGAAGATTATTTTTAAAAATGACTTGATTGTGCAGAATACCACGCACCTTCCTGAGGCCGTAAACCTGCCAATCATACACACTCTCAAATGAGGAGTTTTCCTGGCTTTCTCTTTGTCCTTCAGGATTTTCCCACACCCCCTGTGACTGTGAAGGTGGTGACCCCCAACTCACAAATCTCCCCTGTTTGCTCATATTTACACTAAGATCATCTGAAAGACCTCATTAGGAGGAAGTCAAAGGATTGGTCAAGTCCAAAGATAAACCTGTAGAAGCTTAAGAAGCCAGCCAGAGGATGGGCAAGAGATGGAAAGCTCCTACCTCATCTATTGCTTAGAGGGGGCCCAGAGCACCCCCCACTCCCGGGCCCCCCAACCCTTTCAGCAGCCACAGGTCAAGCTGGAGCAGTGTGTTATGCTGCCCCCTGCTGACTGTTCTTCACATTGCAGCTCCCCCATTAAGACCTGGAGATTCAGTTGCAGGCTCTCTTCCTGGGTCCAGTGCCAGCCATTCTCCATTCAGAAGGGCCACGAGGACACCCTTACCCCTGCAAGATCTCTCCCATGACTCGAATCTTCAGAGAAACATGCACTGGAGTCTTGGGGACTTCTGCCACAACCTCCCATGCAGCCCCGCCCTGGCTAGAGGAGTTTATCAAATATGCTTGCTACTTCCTGGCATTAGGCTCCCCCTGGCACTTTTATTCCAGCCATAAAAAGGCTATTTCATTGAGAAATAAAGTCCCATCTCCCTGACGTGTAACTCCTTTCAGAGCTCTTACTCAACTGCCAGGCAAAATTTATGCTTCCTGGATGCTGTCTCTTGTGATTGCAACTGGAAATTGGGTTAGAAAGCTAGAACGCAGATTTCCTTTCTGGCCAATGGACTTTGGTCTAAGGAATCCTGAAAACCCAAGGTGTGTTGGAAGGGTTCCTTGCCTAAGAATAAGAAATCCATGGTAGATGACCTTGAGTTACTGTTTTACAGCTATGTGACCTTTGACAAAACTATGAGCCTCACTTTCCTCATCCATAAAATGGGAAGAAACATTTCTTTCTTCCTCAAAGGGGCAGCTCTGCATACAGTGGGCAAATGGAGGTGGCAAGTCTTTGGAAACAGAATGTCACCTTTATACTAGAGACAGGGGAGTTCTCTGACTTAGAGGCTATTAGAAACACACTTTCTCTCTCTCTCTCTCTGAAGCAGTTGTTCTCGTGTGTGCAATGGAGTAGCTGAATCTTCTGGAGCCTTGCTAGAATGCAAACTGCTATACCTCACTGATTGAATTTCTTGATCTGTCATTTAGGGTGTGGTCTCATTTGTTCCCTTCTGCAGTGGCCGTGCTAGACAGTGGTAACTGAGCCACGTTTCCAGTTTAAGAA
Organism: Lophiomys imhausi; assembly: GCA_907164525.1. NCBI lineage: Eukaryota > Metazoa > Chordata > Mammalia > Rodentia > Muridae > Lophiomys > Lophiomys imhausi. Next base: position 7,461,417 of record CAJQZJ010032232.1, read on the forward strand.
TTTGCATTTCTAGGCTCAGCATGGTGGGATATGGCTATAAGCTCAGCAACTGGGAGGTGGGAACAGGAGGATCAGAAGTTCAAGAGCAGCCTCTGCTACCCAGTTAGTTCAAGAGCAGCCTGGGCTACATGACAGCCTGTGTCAAAAAAATTAGTAATTTGCATTTATAATAAATTCCCAGGGAATGCTGATGTTGCTGACTGGGGTCCTCACTGTGAGAACCAGAATTCTGAGCTCACCCTAGGTCTCAGAAGAGGAAAGAGGGGGGCTGAAGAGAAGAGTTAGGACTGAGATGTAGTTCCATTGGTAGAGTTCTTGCTTAGCATTCACGAAGCCTCAGTTCAGCCTTACATGACAGAAGGCAAGGAGACTCATGCCTGTAATCCCAGAACTCAAGGGGTAGAGCTAGGAGGATTGGGAGTTCAAGGTCGTCCAAGTGACACAGTGAGTTTTTTTTTTTTTTTTTTTTTTTTTGGTTTTTCGAGACAGGGTTTCTCTGTGTAGCCTTGGCTGTCCTGGACTCACTTTGTAGACCAGGCTGGCCTCGAACTCACAAAGATCCGTCTGCCTCTGCCTCTGCCTCCCCAAGTGCTGGGATTAAAGGCGTGCACCACCACTGCCCGGCGACACAGTGAGTTTTAAGACCGTTCTTGAATGCTTGCCAAAGAATAAGTGGGCGGAGAAAACTGGAGTGGCTGTCGTGAAAAGGAGAAGTGACCCCTGGCTAGGGTACTTGAGAACAATCTTCTGTCCCTGCTGTCATCCTGCCTGGCTTGCCTTGATATCTGAAGCAGCCACAGCAACCCTCCAAACCCAGACCTGAAAGAAGCAGAGACACGGGGAGATGACAAGGCCTCGGCTGAGCTGGGGCCCACGAACCCTGCACAGTGGCTGTATTTCTACCAACAGTCTTGCCTTATCCCAGATCAGAGGTCCCAGCCACCCTACTTCCAGTCACTCCATACTGAACTCGGGTTCAGCAAGGGAACTGGCTACCAAGGTCACAGCAGTCCTGGGCCTGACCAATCTGATCCCCCTACACACACACAGCCAGAAGAAAGCTCTCCTACCACACAGCCTCTCTGGTTACTCAGTAATTTGGAGAATTACTGAGTTGATAACTACAGATCCACTCTAAGTAAGATTCAAATACCCAACAGAGACTTGCAGCCAATGCTAAAAGGGTATGCTGTGACAGGAAGCATCGAAAATCTAAGAGTTCAGGGCCGCAGGCTTGGTGCTCCCAGAAGCTCACAGGGCTTTCCTGGCTCTGCATTGACTAATCCATGGAACAGACATATATTCATACTGTCTGGGGACTCTGTGTGGTCAATGGGGAGAAGATGAGAACCCAAGGCACCTATTGATGCCTAATCACATAGCCTGGGCTGGCCAAGACACCCCACCCCCATCCCCGCCCCCAACCCCAACCCCAAGATGTCACGGCACATAGATGTGTCAGGCATAAACAGATGCCTGCAAGACCTGGGAGGTCTCAGCAAGAAAATTAGATGTCCCCAAGGCAGGGACAGTGTTCAGGAATATGCCTGCCATAGCCCCAGAATTGGTCATGGCACATTCTGGTCCTGGTACATCAAGAATCGGGGGAGGGGGGTCACAGAACCGGTGATGTTACATCTTAAAAGAGAACAGGAGTCCCACACAGAACCCCGAGCACTTTCTAATTTAAAAGACTTCCCACTTTTGAGATGATGGGGAGAGCGAGGCAAGGGGGAAGAAATGTCTGCCTATTGCTTGTTCCAGCTGGAAAGAGTATCCAGAGTCCAGGTGAGTTCATGCCTAGGCTTTTCCTGCCTTGTGAATTGCTGGACCTTTTACAGCGATTGTTGTGTTGTGCTGTGATGCATTGCATTGTATGTAGACATGGTCTCATGTATCTATCACAAGCCGCTCTCGAATGTGCCATGTAACTTAGAATGACCTTGAACTTCTGACCTTGAACATTCACCTTTGGGCTGTTGGGGTTACAGGTGCCAAGTTTATGCAGTGCTGGGCATCAAACCCAGAGCCTTGTGCTAGGCAAGCTCTCTATCTACTGAGCTACATCATCACTCTGAGCCTGATGGCTTCGTTAAGTCCATTCCCTTTGTCTGGTGTCCAGGGATGCCAGTTGATAAAACACATGGGGGACCTGGGTCAGAGCTCAAGAGTCACAGGACTCCTGAGTGTGCTCATGCCCTGGTCTGTGATGTCCCAAAGCAAGGTGGCCTTGAAGAAGTGGAGAAGAGGAAGGGTGAGTGGTGGAGAAAACAAAGGTACAAAGGGACTCCTAAGAACAGCACTGCAGCCAGGGTGAAGCCTGTAGATGGAAGGCATGCTGTTTCCTACCAGCCTCATCTCATGCATCATGAGAACACAGGAATGGCACATGATGTAGAAGGGACCTTGGGAGTCCCTTTCCTTCAGGAGAACAGGCAAGCTCTGAGCCACCCCTGTTCTCCAGGCTCCTGGCTGTTGCTCCTCTGACTAACCACTTAGCAACGGGCTCCTTGGTAAAGCACCCACTTAAGGCCACTTGTCTCTTTCTTTTTTGTTTTGTTTTGCTTTTCCAGACAGGGTTTCTATGTGTAACAGAGCCCTGACTGTCCTGGACTTTCTTTGTAGACCAGGCTGGCCTGGAACTCACAGAGATCTGCCTGCTTCTGCCTCCCCAGTGCTGGGATTAAAGGCATGTGCCACCATGCCCAGCCTGGCCACTTGTCTCCTAAAGACCACACCTTATTAGATGCCCATTGAGGTCAGAGTAAAACTTGGTCTCCATGTAGGCATTCAAAACCTGCAGGGTCCCTACCTTCCACACCACCCTGCTTAAATACCTTCTTCAATGACCTTTCTGTCCCTCTGCACCCTCATAATTAATGTCACTTGGCCTAGATGATATCACCCAGCTGTTCCTTCTCTTTTTACAGTGGGAAGCAGTTTGTGTTTGTTATTTTTGAGACAGGTCTCATTTTGTAGCCCCTGATGGCTTCAAGCACCTTCTGCCCCAGCATCCTGAGCACTGGGTTCACAGGCCTGTGCCACCAGGCCTTACACCTGACTCTCCTGGCTCTTTCTGAGTTTTCCTCAGACCTTCTCCTTGCTGTGTTCTGACATTCTCACTCAAAGTAACCCCTGTCCCAGCTGCTTGCTTGGTTCTCTTTAGAACACTGAGAAACATCTGGAATTGTCCCATGTGGTTATTACATCTCCAACCCTAGAAAACACACACACACAAAGAGGGAGAGAGAGAGAATGAATGAATGAGAGAATGAAGGACATTTCTCTGTCTAAAGGGCTTCCTTGGAGCTGAAATGGTGCCTGGTATAGAGGAATGGTTCCCATTCCCCATAGACATCTGTCAAGGGATGGAGTCTTGAACACACATGGTGGAAGACAGTAGGGGGTGGGAGTTATCTGCAGAATGACCATAAACCCTGAATATCAGCCTGGCCTCTGACCACTGATCTTACTAGCATCTGAAGGTGTTCCAATATGGGATCTCTGAACTCCTGTGAATTTACAGACCCAGGGGAAGCCGAGACCACCCAGCCATGTGTCCAGGATGTGGAACCTGGGCTGCCTTCTGTTGGCTTCCCCCTCTAGGTGTCAGGCTTGCCTTGGCATGGGGCCCTCCATCCCTGGGCAGTAGTTATCCACAGGAGTCGTGCCTGGTGGGGGGCAGGGGATGGGGCTGGCCTTGGAGTCACGGTTCGGATTCAAGAAGGGAAATCATCTGAGCTTTTAAAAAATTAAATGGAGTCAGTAATTTGATTTCAGAGAGAAGCTGAAAACCTTGTAATGGCAGGAGCAGCTCAATTCCGTGGTGAAAAGGAAAAGCCTTAAATGGGGCTATTAAGCCTTTGCCTGGGATGGATCTGCCCGGAGAAAGAGGAAGAAGGGGGGCAGGCAGGGGGAGAAGTCATCTTCGAGGTAGGAACCGTTTATCAGCCAAGACAACCCTGATTATTTATTTATTTATTTAGTTCGCATTCTGGGTTGGCATTGCCGCTGGCCTCCTCTTTCTTGGCTGCATTTCAAATCCCACTTCCAGCCACAGGTCTGCCTGGGGTGGGGGGTCGGGGGTGAGGCACTGCCTTCCCAGGGAAGCACTGAGTGGGTTTCCAGCCCAGGCCACTGTGCCTGGCCACAGCTGGGCTTCTGGACCACAGAGTTTGGGAGCTCTGGGTCACTGCAGGTCAATGGATCTGTCCAAGCCAGAAGGGTACCAGCTGCCTCCGTAGAAACCACAGGATGTGATAAGCAGAAAGCAAAACAGTCCATCCTCCTCCTCCCCTGGGGTTCCCAGCATGCTTGGGCAGGGCTCCACACTCAAGACTTCATGTGGCCCTTGTTCATCTCCTTCCCCAGCCCTCTGAGGAAGAACTAATATCATTTCCATTCAATCAATGGGGAAACTGAGGCTCAGAAAGGCTAGCACCCTGCTAAGCTTATAAAGCTAGAGTGGAGATACAGGGAACTGAGCCCTAGACATAAGTGGGCCCGGCTACAGGGCCAGCAGCACCCTGCCCAGGTACCTTCCCAGATTTAACAGTGAGAGAAGATGTAAAACACAGCTGGGCCAGCTCAAGGAGGCCAAGAGGATCTTGTCCTGTCCCAGCCTGCTTCTTTCGGGAAGTGTGAGCATACGCAGCCATGTTCTCCCTTTCCTCCGTGCCTCCCCTCCCTGGACACTCCTCTGACTCATCCCTGAGGTCTCCAGAAAGACCCAGCACAGAGGCTTCTCAAAGCGTCCCTCCACATGTGCTAACGCTCAGGAGGCTGATGGTTCTCAGGAATGGGGGCCAACCTGGACTCCGTTGACCCCTGACCATCAGGGAGGGGGGTTCCAGGCTCACCTGAGTGGGGCAATATGGTTTCTGTAGGAGCCAGAAGGCTTTGGATGTGTGAAGGCAGGGGACGGGCTGTGTGTGCAGTCCCTGGATCATGGCAGCCCTCAGGCCATGTAGGTGCTGACTCTAGGGTTCTGTCTGGACCTCCTTCAGAAGGGGCCGCAGGCTTCTCAGAGGTAGAAGCCAGAAGGCCCTTGGCAAGTGTTGCCTGGAGAACTGCTGGGCCCACCCTGTGTTTCCCAGGGGACTCTGGACTTGCAGTCCCCAGATAGGCCCTGGCATCTGGCTGCCTCCCTCTTGGGGTTGTGAATGTGGCATCTGTCCCCAGCAAGACAGTGAGTCCCAGCCCTTTCATGTCCTGACTTGGTTCTGAGGTGGACAGGTCCAGGTACCCTCTGGCCCCCTCTCCAGAGGGATCATGGTCATTCTGCACCAACTCATCCACCTTGATTATAGGTAGTATCTGTATCTCCTGGGACCTTGTGGGGACATGGTAAGAAATCAGCCCCTCTTCAGCCAGGCTGCTCATGAAGGGCCTTGTCAATGGCAGAAACTCCTCACTGATGAGGGCAGGCTCCCTCGGGATGGGCTTCATGGACTCTGTTGAATTCACAGTCTCCTTTGACAATTCTCCCAGTGAGAAGGGATTTCCTGATGTCTGGGCAGGGTTCTGCTCAGCACTCACAGTCCTGGGACCTTCAGTTAGGGTAACAGATGGTTCAGAACCCAGGAGCATTTGGGGCCCATCAGGTTTCCAGGAAGGCCACAGAGAAGAGGGAATTTCTGAAGATAAATGTGTGGCCATGGAATTGGGAGCCAGGGAGACCGCATGTGGGGGTCCAGGGCTGGCCTGGGAAGCTTCTGTGTGCTCTGAGGAGAGTGTAGCTTGAGTGAGAGGATGTAGAATTAAGTCTGCTTTCTCTGAAGGAGCCTGAGGACCATGGTGCTCCTGCATTGCACTGGAGCAGGGAGAAGCTGTGGACACCCAGATTCCTCCTTCAGGTCTAGTTCTTTGTATAAATGGCACTGTCAGTTCCTGCTGTAGAGAGAGAAAAAGCATCAGAAATGAAAAGCATGTGCCCCCGGCACCCTGCAGACCTCAGTCCAGAGAAGGATATGGGGGCACAGGCCTCAGGCTGGGCACCACAAGGCCTGCCTCCAGGACTCCCATTACCAGACTGTTGGGGTATGCCTCAGTTTCTGACCCCCTGTTTGTGAATACAGCTGCTGTCTCTACTGCTGCCTCCTCCGATCACATCTCAGGGCACAGAAAGGCTAAGAGCCAGGTAAGACAGCCAGAAAGGGTTCTGGAAGGGCTCTCGGTCCCAGCTTTCCCTGGGAAACATTCTGAATTTGAGGAAGAAATGTGGCTGGGGGGAGGGTGAGTGGGGGAGTGCGCCAAAGTGTGACTGTCCTTGAATGAATGATGGGGAAAGAAAGGACTGAGGCCCAGTTGAGGCCATCACTGCTTCATGGGGACCAGACTTTTGGGTGGGGAGCAGCATGCAGAGGGCACAGCTGTGGATTTGCCTTGGTGGCTTCTCTAGCAGGCTGGCGCTCAAAATGCTGAGGTGGCTCCTCCAGGGCAGCCATTTGTGGGATCTGGAGCTGGGCAGAGGCAGCAGATGGCATTTCTGCCGAAGTAGTCTCCCATCCAGGGGACAGGGTGGGTAAAGTAGTCCTCTGTGTGGCTGTTAAGACAAGCGACTCTTCTCTTGTACCTTTCAAAATGAAAAGCAGAAGTCAGCCTCCCTAAGGAAGTAAAAGTCTTCCTGACATCTTCCAGGATGGCCATGAGCATCCACCCCCTGCCCCACAGAATGGAAGCCTGGTGGTCAGTGCCCAACACTGAGATAGGAGATGTCCTCATGGCTGACTCTCACAGGTCTTTAAAATTACGTTGTATAAGCTAGAGATGCAGCTAAGTTGGCAGAATGATTGCCTTGCATGCACAAGCTTGCATGACATAAACCAAGTATGGTGGTACACACCCGTAATCCCAGCCACTCAGGAGGTGTTGGCAAAGGAATCCGAAGTTCAAGGTCATCCTTAAATACCAAGGTCAATCTGGATTTGAGACTGTCTCAAAAACTAACAAACCTAAAACCCATAAATCCATGTTTCTGCAAAGACCACTTGACCTCAGCCACCACCTACCCTGGATGCTACCAGCTGGTTTCAGCATAGATCCAGCTCCTATTTTGAGGTACAATTCATTGATTGGCCCAGCACCAGGAATCAATCAGAACTGGGTAATGAATCAATCAGAACTGGCTCACCTAGTCTCAGGTTAACCAACACAAGCACTGTTGATGTTCTAGACCAGACCACGCTGACCTGGGGGATCTTGTACCTTTTGAGATGGTCAGCAGCACCCCTGGCTTCTGGGTACCAGATGCTGGTGGCATCCCCCCGGACATGCTAAGTAGCAACTGCTAATTTGTAGGTCCAGTGTAGTCATTTAACATTCCTGGTTCAGGCTGTAGGGTGGTTGAAATAGTGAGGTTTTGTAGGGATTTTGTTGTGTTGTTATGTTTGAGACAGGATTTCTGGATGTAGACCAGGCTGTTCTCAAACTTGCCATCCTTCCTCCTGTCTTGGCCCCTAAAGCTGATGTCACAGGCGTGAAGCACTGCACTCAGCTCTCAGAGAGCACTTTGTATAATCAGCTTCACACAGAAAGATGAACAGACTTGGCCATCGTGGTTCACCTCCTCACAACACAGAAACCTCTCAGGTGCATCCCCAGAGAAGTCAGGACTGTCTCCTCTGGGGGAATCTGTTGGCTCCTGCTGCCTAGGACTGTCTGTCTGTCCTTCCTATCCTAAAGTCCATCCTCCTACCCCTGGGCCCTGGGCGTTCATGCCTTCATTGGCTTATACTTCTTACCTGACCCCTACCAACATTTCCAGCCTGGTCCTCTCATTCACATATTTAAAAGTTTTATTACAGGGAAACACATGTGCCACACTGCAGATGTGAAGGTCAGAGGACAACTTGCTTAACTCACTTCTTCCCTTTTGTCACATAGGTCATGGACATCAAACTCAGACTGCCAGGCTTGGCAGCAGCACCTTCACCTGCTGAGCCATTTTCCTAACATTCACCCCGTCTTCAGAAGGTGAAGATGATTGTAGCCACACACCTGCTATCATATACCTTCTTTTTTTTTTTTTTTTTTTGGTTTTTCGAGACAGGGTTTCTCTGTATAACAGCTCTGGCTGTCCTGGACTCGCTTTTGTAGACCAGTCTGGCCTCGAACTCACAGAGATGCCTGCCTCTGCCTCCCAAGTGTTGGGATTAAAGGCGTGCGCCACCACCGCCCAGCCATATACCTTCTTTTCTGGGGCTTGGCACCCCACTTACTCCACTGCTCTTAGAAGCTGCCACCTGAAACCCTTAGGATGCTCTTAAACACTGTTTTGGTTTGGTTTTCATTTTGTCAGGGAAGAGAGAGACTTAAGTTGCAGGGGATCTGGGGTCCCCGTCTGACTCTGAGGAAACCAGACACAAGCATGGTGCATAGAAACATCCAGGTAAAACATCCATCCACAAAAAAACAAAATGAACAAAAATCTAAAAGGAAAGATCTATGGCCACAGACACTTAGGCAATCTGTTCACATTCTAACTCACAAGTCGCATATTGACAAAAGAAAAACATTTTGTGAAAATTGGATCTAACAAACACTCACTAAAGTGGTTCCTAAGGTAAGATGGAAAAACATGGAGAAGAAAGACTACAGCAGACACAGCCCCTGATCTCCAGGTTTCCAGACTGCAGGGAAAGTCAGGAGCTCAGAGCAGAAACTATAAAAAGAACAGAAAGCCCAAGAAACTGCAGGGGAGGGTGCAGAGGAGGTGCGCTGGGGACCAGGGAGGAGAAAGATTCATTCTGGCTGCTGATATGAAATTAATAAAACCAGAAAGGGAACATTCTTTCCCCATGTAAATCTTCCCAGGGAGGGGAAAAAAACTCCCTAAAATGTTTTTATTGCTGTTGCTATTTTCGTATTTTATTCATTATCTCCCTGTGAAGAACCTACCTATCCTTCAGAGGCCAGGACACATCCCTCTCCTGCTCGGCACCTCCCCCTGAGTCCACCTGCCCTCCTCGAGTCTCCATAGAAATCTCCTATCTCCCCTCACAGGCTGCTGGAGAGACCCCCATCTGGTGGCCTCTGCTCCCTCACACCCCTCCCATTGCAAGTTCTTGCTGCATACTGGCGGGGTAGAGTTCCAACCCTCCCTTTCAAAATCAGTATCAGTGCCGCAGGAAACTGTTAAAACAAAAGCAGCCGAAACATGTAAAAACTTTTGAGAAATATTTCCATTTTTAGCAGTCAGTTAGAACTGGACCGGTCCTAAAGCCCCACCCCCACCCCAACCCATCTCGCCTTTGTCTTTGTTTCTAATTCTGAGTTTGGGGCTAGATGTGGTAGAGCAGTCCCCCTTTTAATCTTTAAATATAGTTCTGAATATAATTACATTTTTATGCAGCACCGAGACATCATATCCTGGTAACGGGGCATTCTTGCACTTTTAACATCTGAGTTCAATCTCCTTCCCGTCTGTCTTCTATTGAGGACAGTTAGGAAGTCTGAGATGAAAGTGATTGACATCATTTGTGAATTATGTGTATTTCCTCATGCTGGATTTGAATGGGTTTTGCTCCTGGTGGTTTTGCATGTGTGAATACCAGGTTGTCTGGTAGCCCGGATTTCACCGCCCCCCCCCCTTCAAGACAGGATTGTAGCATCTCACAAGGAGTTCACACACACAGTGTTTATAGGATAGCTCCCCGTATGAAGGATGCAATACAAGTCTACAGCTCTTTGTAAGGAGTCTGAGGCACCGACTGACCTGAGGAACCGGAACCCACACAGAGATGGTGGGACACACCAAAGTGGAAATGGAGTCCTGTACCAGGTGCTCTCCTGGGTCGCCGTTTTCTGGTGCAGTGTGTGTGACAGGCTCTGGAATCCTTATGTTGGGGGGGAGACTGAGGTAGTGACTAGGGATGTAGCTCAGTGGTTGCCTGGCATACTTGAAGCCCTGTGTTGGATCCCCAGCACTTCATAAACTGAACATGATAGCATATGCCTGTAATCCTAGCACTTGTGGGCTAGAGGCAGAAGGACCAGAAATTCACTGAAAGCTTTGACTATGTGGTCAAGGCCAGTCTGGACTAAATAAGTCTCTGTCTCACAAAACAAAACCGAAAACTGAGGGAAAATTCAGAGAAGTGGTACTGGGTTTAAGAGGGGATTACAGAGGGCTGGAGAGGTGGCTCAGAGGTTAAGAGCACTGGCTGTTCTTCCCAAGGTCCTGAGTTCAATTCCCAGCAACCACATGGTGGCTCACAGCCATCTACATTGAGATCTGCCTGGGGAAATATGTGTAGAGCAAATACTGTATACATAATAAATAAATAAATTAAAAAAAAA
>CAJQZJ010032232.1:7492367-7534639 GCA_907164525.1 Lophiomys imhausi
AGCCTGAGGGTCCCGCCTATGTTTTTATTACCACGGTCACACCCTCTGTCAAAGATGAGCTGAGCAATGGAAAACCTGGGGATTGAGGATATGGCTCAGCAGGCAAGAGCTTCTGCTGAACAAGCATGAGGACCTGAGTTCAAGTCCCCAGCACCCATGTAAAAAAACCACGAGTGGCCATATATGCACTTCCACCCCTGTGCTGATGGGTATAGAGACAGGAAGACCACCAAGGTCTGCTGGCCACCAACTTAGCTCCAGGTTCAGTGGGAAAGCCTGTCCCAAACCAACTGGGTGGAGTGGGAGAACCTATCTCAAAGCGGCAGGGTGGAGAGTAACAGAGCAGGCCAAGTGACGCGTCCTGTGACCTCTACTTGTGTGAAGGGGTGCACAAACCCAGACAGGTACATGTCATACACATACACACAAAATAAAGTAATTTGTAAAAGGTGGGAGCCTGTGAGATGGCTCAGTAACAGTCCTTGTCACCCAACATATTCATCTGTCAACCGGAGTTAAATCCCCAGAACCCATAAGCCTTAGGTTTCTATTGCTGTGATAAATGACATGTCCAAAAGCAACTTGGGGAGGGAAGGGTTTATTTCAGCCTACAGTTGTAATCCATCATAAAGAGAAATCAGGGCAGGAACCTAAATGTAGGAGCCAAAGCAGAAGCCATGGAGGGGTGCTACTTACTGGCTTGTTCCCATGGCTTGCTCAGCCTGCTTTCCTATATAATACAGGACCACCAACCCAGGTATGGCACCGCCCACAGTAGACTGTTCCCTCCTACATTAATCATTAATCAGGAAAATGCCACATGTTATAGTGCCTTTTATCCCAGCACTCAGGAGGCAGAAGCATGTGGATCTCTGTGAGTTCCAGAGCAGTCAGGAGTACATAATAAGACCCTGTCTCAAAACAAACAAAAACAATAACAACAAAAAACCTTACACCACTTTGTGGCTGGAGAAGTGACTCATTAGAAGAGCACCAGATGCTCTTCCAGAGGTCGAGTTCAATTCCCAGTATCCACATGGTGGCTCACAACATCTGTTACTGTAGTCCCATTAGCTATGATGCCCTCTTCTGGTGTGCAGATAAAAAATGCTGACAAAGCACCCATATACACAAAGCACATAATAAATAAAATAAACCTAAAAGGAAGAGAGAGAAAAAGAAAGCAAGCTTCACAGACTTGCTTTACAGGATTTTGATGGAGGTCTTTTCTCCATAGCAGTTCCTCTTCTCAGATAACTCTAGTTCATGTCAGGTTCACACATATGTACAGATAGATAGACACGTACCTACAGACAGACACAGACACACACACAGACAGCACCAGGATACCATATAAAGATGGAAGGACAGAACCAACTTCACAAAGTTGTCCTGTGGGCATGCCATGGCAACACACACATACACACACAAATAATAATAATGAATAAAATTAGAAATTATTTTTTAAAAATCAGCAGGGGGCTGGAGAGATGGCTCAGCGGTTAAGAGCACTGGCTGCTCTTCCAGAGGTCATGAGTTCAATTCCCAGCAACCACATGATGGCTCACAACCATCCATAATGAAATCTGGTGCCCTCTTCTGGCCTGTAGATATACCTGCAGACAGAACGCTGTATACATAATAAATCTTTTAAAAAAAAAATAAATAAAAAAAAAAATAAAAATCAGCAGGGAGTTGGTGAAAGGACCAAAATATAGGGCTTGGCCCAGAGTAAATAAATGCTCAACAGATATGTGTTGCTCTTGTAGTGTCTTCTGTGTAGTAAGTGGCCGACAGTGGAGACCCCAGCATTCAACTGCCTTGCTGAAGTCTGGACTCTATGAGTCATTGCCAAGGAGATTGAAGACAAGCCCTTCACTCCTCTATACTCCAATATAAAAATGAATTAGTGATCCTGGTGTAATGGCACACACCTTTAGTCCCAACACTTGGGAGACAGAGGCAGGCAGATCTCTGTGAGTTCAAAGCCAGACTGATCTATATAATGAGGCCAGGTAAGGTTATTTATTGAGACCCTCTATCAAAAAACAAAACAAGGGCCGGACGTGGTGGCGCACGCCTTTAATCCCAGCACTCGGGAGACAGAAGCAGGCGAATCTCTGAGAGTTCAAGGCCAGCCTGGTCTACAGAGTGAGTCCGGTCTACACAGTGAGTTCCAGGACATCCAGAGCTACACAGAGAAACCCTGTCTTGAAAAAAACAACAAAACAAACAAGTAAGTGGACACCAAGACTCCATGCCAGGGCTGGTACACAAGCCTGTTCCAACTACTTCAAAACACGTGCTGATCTAAGTGAGAGGAAGCCCAGTCCTGGCTCTGGCACCAGCCATCTCTGGAAACCCCCTAGTTGAAAGAAGGGACTGCCACTGCCGTCCAGACTGGTGTGCTGGCTGCGAATGCTTTCTGGCTTCGTGGAACCACAGCAGGCAGGTTATCAGTCTGAGGGAACCGGACTGCCCACAGCCTGTTTTGAACCAGAAAAGCGTGATTGATTTACCTGTCAGAGCTCCATGTGCTGGGCGAGGCCTGTCCTTGTTTGACCTGAAGGGGAGGATCCATGGGAACACAGCAGGCTGAATACAAGCCAGACAGATGGCCCTGTAATGAAGAGAGAAGGATGTGGAGCAGGTGGTCAGCCCAGCAGGGCTACCTAGTCTGCCTTCATTCACTCAGGCAATTATATCTCATTTTTTATTTTGTTTTCTTTTATTTTTTGCTTTTATTATTGTTTTGTTGTGGTGTGCTTTAAGACGAGCTTTCACCATGTGCTAGTCTTAACCATGTAGCTCAGGCTGGCCTCTAACTTGTGATCCTCCTGCCTTTGCCTACCACGTACCAGACTACAGGTGTACAACATCTCAATTACAGTTCATCCAGTCAATTATATTTATGTATAAATGGATTTTTAAAAATTATTTTTGCTCTGCTATGGGTCAAATCCAGGGCATCAGAATGCTAAGCAAGCACTCAACCACTGAATTACGCCCTAGCCCCAGAGATACATTGTTTGCATGCCTACCATGGGTAGCAGCCAAGACAGGGACCAAGCAGCAAAGACAAAGAAAGAAATAAAAAGCGAGATCTCCTATAGCAATCAAGCACTAAAGAAGAAACAGAGGTGAGACACAGAGAACCGGAATTGGGGAGGCTGAAGGAGGATGTTTCCTGAACATCAAGATAAAAAGACAGTTTCCAAAGAGGCAACATTGTGATACAGATTTGTCAAAGAATCCAGGTTAAGGATGAAATCATTATCAATGAGGAAACCCTGAAGATTTACAGCTAGTTTAAAGGAGAGAGAAAAAAAAGAGAAGAAAAAAAAAGAACATTTTTTTTTTCTAGATCTAGGATGTTGGAATGAATTTGCAAACAGACCAGAAGCCGGCGTAGTTCACAGTGGGAGGCAGAATTCTGAATGAGCATCCTCATTCCAAGCACCAGTCTCACAACAAGAAGACTCCTTTGGACCCCCCAGGATTGTCCACAGTTTATAGTACCGCCAGGGCTGCACAGGCGGCGCCATCTCTAAACACCTCACATGCAAGTATGTGGGTTTGGGTTTGAACTCCTAATGCCCATGTAAAAAGCCAGCCATGGTGATGTGCACCTGTAATTCTATCACAGGGGAAGCAGAGTCATGTGACTCCTAGGGGCTCCCTGGCGGGCTTGTCTGTCTGGATTGGTGAGCTCCAGATTCAGAGAGAGAGACCCTGTACTAAAAAAATTAAGTGGAGCCAGCATGGTGGTCACATCTTTAATCCCAGAACTGGGAGTCAGAAGCAGGTGGACTTCTGTGAGAATCTGAAGCCTTCTTTTGGCCTCCGTGGGGTCCTGTATTCATGTGGACCTATCCCTACACAGATACACACATACACAGACATTTTAAAAGGAAAATAGACAGAGGTAGATCTCTGTGAGTTCTGCAGCGCTGGGGAGAGTTCTCAGGACTCTACACTCCAGATAAGCACCTTACCAACCATCCCTGGTCTCCAGAGTGAGCTTTAGACCAGCTAGGGCTGCATAGTAAGACCTCTCTTTAAAAAAAAAAAAAAAATCTGAGGCCAGGCGTGGTGGTGCACACCTTTAATCCCAGCACTCGGGAGGCAGAGGCAGGCGGATCACTGTGAGTTGGAGGCCAGCCTGGTCTACAAAGGGAGTCCAGGACAGTCATGGATACATAGAGAAACCCTGTCTCAAAAAACCTAAAAAGGAAACAAAATAAATAAATCTTTTTTGGTGGGGGAGGTGGTTGAAACAAGGTTACTCTGTGTAGTTTTGGCTGTCCTGGAACTCACTTTTTAGTACAAGCTGGCCTTGAACTCAGAGATCTGCCTGCCTCTGCCTCCCAAGTGCTGGGATTAATGGTGTGCATCATCACCACCCGGCTAAAGAAGTAAATCTTTTTTTTTGGGGGGGGGGGGTTCGAGGTAGGGTTTCTCTGTGTAACAGCTCTGGTTGTCCTGGTCTCGCTTTTGTAGTTTGTAGACCAGGCTAGCTTCGAACTCACAGAGATCCGCCTGCCTCTGCCTCCCAAGTGCTGGGATTAAAGGCGTGCCCCACCACCGCCCGGCCAATCTTTTTATTTTTTAATTTAAGTCCTGTTTGAAGGACTATGTCAAGATCCTAAACTCTCCAGAAAGGCAGCCTCCTTAAGTGGCATTTGGGAAATAGCCCTGGAATCAGCCCTGGGAGTGCTGGCAGGAGCCAGGCCACTGAGAAAGCTCTCCAGCTCCCAGAAGCTAGGAGATGGGTTCAACCCACCACTTTCAGAAGCCAGCATCATCTAAGGCTGATCCCACTGCAATCTCATTCCAGCAGCAGCTCGGGCACAGTGCCCCAAAAGGCATGCATGATGTTGTCCACAGAGAAGGGGTGTTTCCTCAGACTGGAACCACCCAATCGCCCGTCAGCACTGGAAAGGACTAACCGCACTGGAATCTGTTCACCTTATGAGATGCTAGAGCACAATTAAAAAGCAATGGGACACTTGATGGATGTTTTGCTAAGTGAAAGAAGCCAGACATGATCAAGCATCTTTTCTGTAACTGTATTTAAAAACAGGTCAAAAATAGATGTAGTCACTGTATTTGGAGGTACAGATAGTGGTTTCTCTGGGGAAGAAAGTGGAAGTCACTGGGGGTTGGGGGCCAGGGCACAGGAATGTGTCAGGGAAGGGTCAGGGAACCGCTAGTATTTACTTTAGAATAACAAGTGTAAAGGAAAAATTGAAAGGCTTCTGAATGGACTCGAAAAGTTACCAAGTTTCTTCAGAAAAATAAAAATTAAAAACCCTGGATGTTCTCTAGTGTGATCGGGATTGATTCTATGCCTCTTTCATTATCTGTGAGCTATCACTGGAAGCTATGGAACTCTGAGCGCTGTGAAAATTGTTCGTATGCAGAAAAATGTGAATCAGGGCTTGGGGTTATAGTTCAGTTACTAGAGTTCTTATCTGGCATGCATGGAACCCTGGGCTCTATCCCAGGCACTCCAAAACATCAGGCATTCTCTTGAATGTCTATAATCCTAGCTCTTGGGGTGGAGGCAAAAGGATCAGAAGTTAAAATCATTCTCCTCTACATGACAAGTTTAAGGCCAGCCTGGGCTACATGAGAAAATGTCTTTAAAAAAAAGCAAGGCATGGTGGCACATGCCTTTAATCCCAGCACTCAGGAGGCAGAGGCAGGCAGATCTCTGTGAGTTCAAGGCCAGCCTGGACAGCCAGAGCTGTTACACAGAGAAACCCTTTCTCGAAAAAAAAGAAAAAAGAAAGGTTCATTCAACCCCCAAAGGGGGTCGTGACCCATAAATTAAGAACTGCTGGCCAGCCGGGCGGTGGTGGCGCACGCCTTTAATCCCAGCACTTGGGAGGCAGAGGCAGGTGGATCTTTGCGAGTTCGAGGCCAGCCTGGTCTACAAAGCGAGTCCAGGACAGCCAGAGCTGTTAAACAGAGAAACCCTGTCTCGAAAAACCAAAAAAAAAAAAAAAAAAAGAACTGCTGGCCTAGACCATTTCCCTAGCCTGTAATCTGAGCCGGCCTGCAACCTGCAACCAGCCATGGCGGCACGGACCTGCCATTTCAGCTCTCTGGAAACAGAGGCAAGAGTATCCGGAGCTTGAGGTACAGCATGAGCTACAAACCAAGACCCTATCTCAAACTACAAGCAAACCAGAGTGGGACCCTCTCTCTAGAGATGAACTGGTGCCATCATTCCTGCCCAGGTTCTGCTGCCTCTGGCAAGATGGGAACCTAGCTGGAGTCTCCCCGCTGGCTCCCATCAGGGGGCAGCACTATCGCCATTGGATTAGTTTCCAAAGCAGATACGTTTACTTTAGTTGAAGTTAAAGATTCGCCAGAGGCAGGTGTATCTGCTGCTAGAGGCCAGGGAGAGGCAGGGGAAAGGAAAAGCAAGCTGCTGGGACTGCTGTTTGGTGCCATGTTCGCCCCACCAGTGCTGTTATACAGAAAAGTGCGTCACACCAGTTTTGGTAGAGCCAAGGCCGCCTACATCCCATCAGTCTCCTCCCTCACTCTCTCCAATCTCCTCCTCTAGGTCCCTCTAGGAATGGGATTCCAGCTTGGCTTTCCTGCCTCCTGAACTTTCCCTTGCCAGCCTAGGGACCCTTCATGGCCCAAACCTGAGCCCCACACTGAGGAGTTATGAGAAGTGGGTGAATCGGGTGGTTCCCTGCACGGGACCCAGTCCTCCTCCAGCTTGCCCATCGCCCTCATTGATCACAGATCTACAAAGGTCACAACGCACACAAAAGTAGCCCAGGGCCAACTGCCAGCTATTATTGACCTACCAGCCGGCCTCAGAGACCTTGCCTCTGCTCTGAGTGGCTTTATTCTGCTTCCCAGTGAAGATTGAGCCCTGGTCTCTCTGTATGACAAGGGATCATATGGAGCCTAGGGAAGGTGGGAGTGATTCTGGCCCGACTTCCAATCATTGCGAAGACTAGGTCCTGCCACGCCTTCTTTTCATCCTTGTCCACCAAGCAGCCACAGACCTGACCAAGCTTCACCTACCACCTCTTCCTCTCTAGGCCTGAAGCTTCTGGATTCCAAAAGAAAATATTTGGTTTCTGTTCCAAAGGGGATAAAAGAAGCTCAGGACTCCCCTGGTCTCTCAGTTCCCCCAGGGATCAGGCCTCCAGGAGACCCGGTTAAGGCTACTCACCAGACAACTGCCGCAGACCCCCACATCCTCAGCCTGGTGGCTCTCTCCTCCCCTGGAGTTTATCTAGTAGCACTGCCAGCTCATAAGTAAAGGGCCAGCCTGTCCCCTTCCCTTGGTTGCCAAGAGTCACTCAGGTACCACTCAGGTGCCAGAATGCACAGATATGTGTCAACACCTCTCAGCTGCATTGTGGCCCCTGGGGTGACATTAATTGCTTTACTCCTGAGACCTCAAAATAATGGGGTGCTGTTCTTTTTTTTTTTCTTTTTGGTTTTTCAAGACATGGTTTCTTCGTGTAGCCCTAGCTATCCTGGAACTCACTCTGTAGACCAGGCTGGCCTTGAACTCGCAGAGACCGGCCTGCCTGCTAGGGTTCTGTTCTTTGTTGCTATAGTAAACACCATGACCAAAAGCAACTTAGGAGGAAAGGGGTTTATTTTATCTTACATTAGAGTCCATCATTGAAGGAACCAGAGGAGAAACATGCAGGAAACTGGAGGCAGGAACAGAAGCAGAGGCTGTGGAGGAATGATCCACACTGGCTTGCTCTCCATGACTTGCTCAGTTTGCTTTCTTAGATAGCCAAGGCCACCAGCCCAGGGGCGACACCACCCACAGTGTGCTGAGCAGCCTGGAGCTGGGCAGGAGAGTTAAGGTGGGACATCTAATCCCAGTCAGTGGGACCCAGAGGGAGAGCGGGGAAGGGAGAAGGTTGCCATGAGGGAGTCGTCATGAGGACGTGGATGGAGCAGGAGCAGCCAGGGCGAGATTAAGATTGCAGTTAGCAGGGCACGTGGCTGGGAAGTAATGGAGGGCCCCAGAGTCGGGTTAGAATAGCTGAGTATCTGCCCAGCTATAGTGCCTAAAGCGACTATTAATAAATATAAAGGTAGCCGGGCGGTGGTGGCGCACGCCTTTAATCCCAGCACTTGGGAGGTAGAGGCAGGCGGATCTTTGTGAGTTCGAGGCCAGCCTGGTCTACAAAGCGAGTCCAGGACAGCCAGAGATATTCAGAGAAACCCTGTCTCGAAAAACCAAAAAAAAAAAATAAATAAAATAAAATAAATATAAAGGTCTCTGTGTCATTATTTGGGAGCTAGAGCGGGCATGGAAAGCCCCATAATTTTAATTTTACAATGCCGCATCCTCAGCACTAGACATTTTTGTAAGGACCTAATCTAACCCACAGCAAAAGCTGGGTGTGGTTGTTCACGGCTGTAATACAGGAAGAAGAAGCAGAGGACCAAGCTCAAGGTCATGTTCAGTTATATGGGTTGAAGCCAGCATGACTGTTTCAAAGAAATAAACAAGGGAACTGGGAGCCAGCTAGACAGTTAAGAGCACTTGTTCTTGGAGCACGAGGCCAGCATCTGGACTCCAGCTCCTCTTCCTCCTACCCAGCATGTGGTGCCAAACCTGGAGCTTCATGCACTCTAAGCAAGTATGTCCCCTGGCAGAACTTGACCCCTTCCCTTTTGTCTGTGTGTTGAGAACGGTTGAAATTTGCCCAAAATTTGCCCAAGTGGCCTTGAACTCACTCTGCAGCCTGGCCTTCAGCTTTCAATCTTCCTGCCTTAATCTCTTGTGTAGTTAAGTTGGAGGCCTGCACCACTTTGCGCCTAGCTGCATTTATCATTTTTTAATTATTTTTAATTAGTTTAGAAGGAAATTATGCCAGTTATCTCAGAATTTGGGGACTTAGGGGAAAGTTTTTTTTTATTTTTATTTTTATTATTTTATCAGAGCTCTCTGTTCACCTATATTTTAAAAAAACTGTGTACACCTGGGTGGTGGTGATATTCATCTATAATCCCAGCACTCAGGAGACAGAGGCAGGCAGAGGATCTCTATGAGTGTGAAGCCAGCCTGGTCTACAGAGTGAGTGCCAGGACAGCCAGCACAACATAGAAATCCTGTCTTGAAAAACAAAACAACACAAAACCAAGATACATACATACCTACATATATTACTACGGGGGGCAGAGTGTCCTTTCAGAGGTCAGTTCTCTCTTTCTGCCATGTGTGTCCCAGGGATTTAAGAATCATCAGGCTTGGTGGCAAGCCTTTACACACTGAGCCATTTTACTGGCCCTTTCCTCCATTTTGTTATGAAACTTTTCAAAACACACAGAGCAGGTACAAGGAGAGCTCCTAGCAGGATCTTCTAGAATCCCCTTCCTTCGTTAGTGTATAGCCCCCTGCATTTAGGCTGTTTCCTTAGTTAAACTCTGTATTGACAGCTTTATTCTTTCATCCCACGCCGTCCGGGGTTTATTCTGAGCCACCTGAGGAGACCGGGATTTAACCTGAACCTCAGTGTAATTCTTGAAAACTTGTCACGGAGGCCCTGTTTACACAAAGATGGAAGGTTCTCATTGCACCAAACAGAAGCACCCAGATTACAACGCATAGCTGGATAACGCTTCCCAGGGACCCTTGAGGCACCTTCAGACAGCCTCACACGGGATTTGCAAGAGCGGGTCAAAGATCCTTGATACACAACTCACTCACCATGAGAGAATCTGCAAAGACCACTGAGGCTCTTGTTTAAACCTTAAAAAGAGGCTGGTGAGATGGCTCAGTGTGTAAAGACACCTGCCACCAAACCTGACTACTTGAGTTCAATCCCTGGGCATAGATGGAGCAAGGAGAGACCAATTCTCTCTCTCTCTTTTGTTTTGTTTTTTTGAGACAGGTTTTTTTCTGTGTAACAGAGCCCTGGCTGTCCTGGACTCACTTTGTAGACCATTTTAGACCAGACTGGCCTTGAACTCACAGAGATCCGCCTGCCTCTCCTTCTGGAGTGTTGGGATTACAGGCATGCGCCACCATGTCCAGTTTGAGAGACCAATTCTTACAAGTCTCTGCCCTCTGTACAGGTGCCATGGTATATGCCTTCCCCATAAACACATACTCAACAAATAGATAAATAGAATTTTTAAAATTTTAAATAAAATAAAGAACTAAAAAGCAAATTCTCTTCCCTTTTTGACAACATAAACACCATCCCTCCTGCCCATACACATACCTCTACAGAAATACCCACATGCCTAAAGCACATAACTTTTGATTTTTTTCAAGGCAGGGTTTCTCTGTGTAGCCCTGGCTGTCCTGGAACTCACTCTGTAGACCAGGCTGACCTTGAACTCAAAGAATCTTCTGCCTCTGCCTCTTGAGTGCTGAGATTAAAGACAGGTGTCACCACCACAGGGCCTTAGCGCACACCTTTAAACACATCTACACACACACACACTTCTGGAATATTCTTAGAGAAGACACTTTCACTGGGGGCTTCACAAATGAGCTCGAATTTTATTTTTCCATTTGGGAAACATCACATTTTCAAAATTGCTTCTCCTTGATAACAGTTAGGAACTGGCCAAGTCACAGCCCCCATGTGGATCTCACCATGGTTTTATGAACTTCTCTCTTGCAAATGAGAAATTGCACCTACCCTACGGGCTTCACTACCCACAGTCCTGGGTAGTAAATGTCGGTTCTGAAAGTACAAACTCCAATGCACTCATGTGTCTCCTTCAACACTTGAAGGTCATTAACTACAATTGTCACGTTTCCCAGATGCTTTCAAGTTCACAAATCTCTGTGAAAGCCAGCACCATTACCACTAGGCTTGCTAAATGCCTACCTGGTTAGTCAGTTACAAAATATGCAAAGCCTCTCAATGCATCCCAGTGTAACAGGGCCACAGACCTTAGGACAGCTGACTTCATGATGGAAGTACCCACCATAAAACTCAGCACATAGAAAGCACCACCTGTCGAAACTAAAAAAAAAAGGCCTAATCCATCGAGGTCCATACAGTCCTGGGAAAGACTCAAGATGATCTAAACTTGCTTTTTAGCTTCTGTAGTTCTGCTTCTGGCTAACTGTTGTTAACTGAAGCCCATAACATGGTTCTTGTACTTAAAAGCTCACCCTGTATTGTCACTGGCTGGCTAATAAGGACTTTCTACTGACTTACACCCCACATCACCAACCTGGGAACCAGGAAATGGACATTTGGACATTGTGATATGGAATGTAATTTTTTTCACCCTATTGTCAACACTGGGGATCGAACTCACGGCCTTGTGCCAATTGAGCTATCTACCCCCTGAGCTGCCATTCATCTAGAACTTTCTCTGAGTTAGGCAGGGTGCTGAGGCATTGACACAGATGTACCACAGTGGCTTTTATTATTTTTGTTTTATTAATACCTCTATTTTCCTTTCAACCCTTGTTCCTTCCAACCACCCTGAACACTAGGTGGGAGAGAAAAAAGGTTAAAGAGAAAAGGGACAAATGTAGGTCTCTTTGAGCTACTTCCTGCTGATTACGGTTGTCAGGTTCTTTGGGAGCAATACCAACAAACCAGGAAACAACAGCAGGAAGAACCAGCAGCAGTTCGGGGAAGCAGCAACCTCTTTCTTCTTTGAAGCCCTCTCTTCTTCTCCAGGCTCTGGCTTTTCTCTCTTCCCCTCTCAAGTCCTCAGAGTTAAACTTGCTCAGCTGGCTAAACCATGCCCCTGCTAGCTCACGAGGCAGTTAACAGTTTACAATTGTGGTTTTATCTGAAGCAACCTCACACCTGGGATTCAGCAAAAACATTCTCATAACTTTTTTTTTCTTTTTTTTTGAGACAGGGTTTCTCTGTGTAGCCCTGGCTGTCCCGGTCTCACTTTGTAGACCAGGCTGACCTTGAATTTGCAGAGATCTGCCTGCCTCTGCCTCCCAAGTGCTGGGATTAAAGGCATGTGCCACCACACCCGGCAACTATTTTTTTTAAATAAACAAAACTCTTACCACACACAGAGCCATCAAATCTAGAGTCCACCTTCAATGGCACATAACTGTATAAGTTCAGGAGTTCTTGATCTTGAATGAGGAAAATGCATTCTCACTTTCACTAACATCTAATTGAAAGTTAGCATTTGATCCCATTATGAATATAGTGAAGAAGTCACTGTATTATTTTGCCCCCAAGAGAAATCCCAGGTAATTACTTTCATTTTTCCATTTATTCTGTGTGTGTATGTGTGCGTGTGAGTGGGCATGCCATTGCACATGTGGTAGTCAGACAAGAACTTGTGGAGTGGGTTCTCTCCCACCATGTGAGTCTTGGGGATTGAACTGAGGCTGTCAAACTTGACCACAGATATCCTTACCCAGTAAACCATTTTACTGGCCCTGAACCCATGTGTGATTTTGTGACCTGTGGAGACTGTCCCAGAACTCTGACAGTTTTTACAATCATCACTAGGTTTTATTGTTGTTGTTTGTTTACTTTTGGTTGTACTGGGGATTGAACCTGGGGTGTTCTACAGTGGCTAAGTGCTCTGCCACTGAGCTACAGCCCCAGTTCATCACTGCTCTGGAGGTAAGGCAGTCCACCTGTGCCAGTGAACCCATCACCAAGAGGTGCTGATATTGCAACACTTTAATGACTGACTCTTGTTATTATTGGGGTATTTTGGGCAGAGGGACATTTATACTTTTAATTATTTCATTATATGTGGTTTAATACACACAATAGGGCCCGTGAGATAACTGCTGCCTGTGCCTCAGGCTCCCAGGAGCTCCGATCACAGGCATCGGCACCCATGCTTAGTCATCTTCACATTTTATTGTATTTATGTAGTTTTCTTTTTCTTTCTTTCCTTTTTATTTTTGTTTTTGTTTGGGTTTTTTTTTGGGGGGGGGGTTTGAGACAGGGTTCCTCTGTGTAGCCCTGGCTATCCTGGAGCTTACTTTGTGACCAGGCTGGCCTTCTATCAGCTTTTTTTATGTGAACCGGGCATGGTGGCACACACCTTTAATCCCAGCACTTGGAGGCAGATCTCTGTGAGTTTGAGGCCAGCCTGGTCTACAGCGTGAGTTCCAGGACAGCTAGGGCTACACTGAGAAACCTATCTCAAAAAACTAAAATCAAACAAACAAAACTTCTTTTTTTTCTGTGGGTTTGGGGGATCGAACTCTGATTTTCTCACCAGAGCTGTCTTCCAGGAACAATTGGAGTCTCTACTAAAACCTTTTTTTTTTTTCCAGTTGGGGTGGTGGTCAGCCTGGTCCACAGAGCGAGTTCCAGGAGAGCAAGAGCTGCACAGCGAAATTCTGTCTCCAAAAAGAAAAAAACAAAACAAAACAAAAAAACCCTCCAACCTTTTTTTTTCACCTTGTTTAGAAAATATACTAGCTTGATTTCAAGAAGCAAATCAACAGTTAAGAAGCCAGATTCTAGAAATACTCCGACTCTATAGATATCAGAGAGATGCAAATCAAAGCGACATTATGAAAGAGCGTTTTACATTCATCAGAATGGCAAAAATTAGGGAGGCGGAAACGAGTGAGGAGGAGTGGGGGGAGGGAGGGAGAAGCTGCGCAGAATGCCGCACTCACAGGCTCAGGTTTGGGTAGGGCGGGGCCGCAGCCTGCTAGTTTTCTATCTGGAACGTGGAGACGGTTTTAACCATACCCGGCAAGTCAAGCAACTCTTGACATCAGCTGCTAAAATGGTACCTGTACCAAAGAAGGGTTCTGTGAACACAGCCTTGTAGCTCGCAGAGAGCTCTGCTCCTCTATGGCTCTTGGCTATCTAGGGACCAGCAGAGAATGCACGTGACACACTCATCTACAGAATGCAGTCAGTTAGAAGTGATGGACTACAGGTTGGTGAACTCTCCTGTAAAAAACACACAGTAATCACTTGGTCTTCGGAGCAGGCCTGCTGGCGCATGCCTTTAATCCCAGCACTGGGGAGGCAGAGGCAGAGGCAGGCCGATCTCTGTGAGTTCAAGGCCAGCCTGGTCTACAAAGTGAGTCCAGGACAGCCAGAATTACATGAGAAACCCTGTCTCGAAAAACAAACAAAAAACAAAAGTTACAAATTCAGAGGATAGACGAATGAGTGAACATGTTGTGTTCTGATAAAACTTTTATTAGTGGGGTTGGAGAGATGGCTTAGTGGTTAAGAGCACCTCTGTTCTAAAAGTCCTGAGTTCAGTTCCCAGCATCTACATCAGAGAGCTCACAACTGTCTGTGAACACCTACACTCATATATACATATCCACATGCATACATACACATAATTAAAAATAATAAAACGTGAAAGCTTTATTTTATTTTTTTTTTTTTTAAGATTTATTTATTATGTATACAGTGTTCTGCCTGCAGGTATATCTGCAGGCCAGAAGAGGGCACCAGATTTCATTATGGATGGTTGTGAGCCACCATGTGGTTGCTGGGAATTGAACTCATGACCTCTGGAAGAGCAGCCAGTGCTCTTAACCGCTGAGCCATCTCTCCAGTCCCAAGCTTTATTTTTTTAAAAAGTTTTTTCGAGACAGGGTTTCTTTGTGTATCCTTGGCTACTCTGGACTCACTTTGTAGGACTAGGCTGGCCTTGAACTCACAGAGATCCGCCTGCCTCTGCCTCCCAAGTGCTGGGATTAAAGGCATGTGCCACCACACCCTATTGGCATTTCTGTCTCTAAACATTTGTCATTTTCCTGTGTTGGGAACATCTGAACTCCACTCCTTTAGCTCTTTTTAAAATATGTATTAGAGCAGGTGAGGGTGTGTGGGAGTGTGTGGGGGTGGTGTAGTAGCATACACCTTTTGTCCCAGCACTCAGGAAGCAGAGCCCATATCTGTACTCCCAGCACTAGGGAGGTAGAAGCAAGAGGATTAGGAGTCCAAGAGCATCTTCAGCTACCCAAGGAGCTCCAGGGCCAATCCAGCCTACATCAGACCCATCTCAAAAACAGTAACAGCCAGGTGTGATGGCGCACGCCTTTAATCCCAGCTCTCAAGAGGCAGAAACAGGTGGTTCTCTGTAAGTTTGAGGCCAGCCTAGACTACAAACTGAGTCCAGGATAGCCAGAGCTACACAGAGAAATACTGTCTTGAAAAAACAAAAACAAACAAAACGAACAAATGGACTTGAAAATATTTAGACCTGTAATTCCAACACTACGGAAACTAAGGCAGGAAGGTTGCTGTGTGTTTGACATCTGAGATACCTACATAGTGAGTGTAAGGCCAGCCTAAGCTAAATAGCAAGACTTTGTCTTAAAAAAAAAAAAAAAGCAAAAGAAAAGGGGGGGGGCGCACAGGAATAGAGAATGGCTCAGTAGTTAAGGGTATTTGCTGTGAATATGGAGAAACAGTATAGAACCCAATAGTAAAGGGGGCATTACAGTGCATGCCTGTAGCCCTACCTCTGAGAGGTGCAGACACAGAAAGCCCCAGGTTCAGGGAGAGATCAGGTAGAGAAGGATGGAGGAGGGTGTATGATGCTGTGTTCTGGCTTGCATGTGTACATATATGCCCCCACATGCACAGATACTCACACTTAGACATGCACACACAAATAAGTAAATAAATCTGTTTTTTAAAAGTAGGAAAAAAAAATCATGCATTAAAAATGTACATAAATTTTCCTCCTCATTATTCCCTAAATAACGCAATACAACAGCTGTTTACATAGCATTTACATTTTATTAGGTATTGTAAGGAATGCAGAGACCAGAGATGATTTAAGGTATATGTGCACATTTGCATAGGTTATATGTAAATAGTATATCATTTTATAAAAGGAATTTTAAAGAGGGGCATGGTGCATATGCCTACAGTGCCAGCACCTGGAAGGCTGAGGCAGGGGAATCACTGCAAGTTGAGGCCAACCTAATTTGATTCAGGGTTTTGTTATTGGTGTTTTCATGGACTGCTTTTCTTGTAAAAATGATATATATTTGTTTTTTAGAATTTTTTTATTTATTTGTTTGTTTATTTTTGTTTTGTTTTGAATTTTGGGACAGGGTTTCTTTGTGGATAGACACACAGCTGGAACTCATGTTATAGACCAAGCTGGCCTCACACTCAGAGATCTGCCTGCCTCTGTCTCTCAAGTGCTGAGATAAAAGGTGTGTCACCACTGTTTGGCTCAGATTTTTTTTTTTTTTTAGATTTATTTTATCTTTATTTATGAGAACTGCCAGATTCCCCTGGAGCTGGAGCTATAGGTGGCTATGAGCCACCTGGCCTTATGTGGGTGCCAAACTTCTGTCCTCTGGAAGAGCAGCAAGTGCTATCCACTGAGCCATCTCTCCAGCCCCTACAAAAAATTATTTTAAAAATCTACCAGGCTACACAGAGAAACCCTGTCCTGAAAAACAAACAAAACAAAGACCTAGGCTACATAACAGAAGTTTATTTTGGCAGGTTCTAGGCAGGACATTTTAAAAAAAAGGATATCATGATGAAACAAGATATTTTATTTTGCTACTATTTTACCTTTCAAAAATGCATGGTAGCCAGGCGTGATGGCACAGGCCTTTAGTCCCAGCACTTGGGAGGCAGAGGCAGGTGGATCTCTGTGAGTTCAAGGTCTACAAAGTGAGTCTACAACAGCCATTGATACACAGAGAAACCCTGTCTTGAAAAAGAAAAGAAAAAAAACTCTGAGAGGTGGAGCATGGTAGAGGACACCAGATTTCCTGGATACTAAAGAAGCTGAGGCCAAAATAAGGTCAAGCTCAGCCTGGGCAGTTTAACCAGTTAAAAAAAGTTACAAAATTGACAGTTTGTGGTCAGGTTGCTAAGGGCAATGACCTATTGTTTCAACTATTTCTTGAGGTCATTCTTTTCCAGGTAGCGAGTTAAGTCACGCTTGGCCATAGGCAGTGCAAGCAGTACTTCAAGTGAGTCACTCAGTAAGTCAGTAAAACACTAACAACTGACCTTTCCTGCCTTATTCCACTCCCTCAGCCTCTGGAGTAGCTGTGATTACAGCCTGTACCACCAAGCCTTTCTCTTCCTTAGTTACTGAAGTCATGTAGAGGAATGTCCTTGTTTGGGGGAGAAGCAGGCTGAGTGGTGCAATACGGACATCTTAATTTCAAGTGGCCTGGGTGCGGGGAGTGAGAGTCAGTCCAAGCTGGCTATTCACATTCAGAAGCAGACATTACAAAATATTAGCCAGAAGCCAGGCGTAGTGGCGCACGCCTTAAATCCCAGCACTCAGGAGGCAGAGGCAGACGGATCTCTGTGAGTTCAAGGCCAGCCTGGTCTACAAAGGGAGTCCAGGACAGCCAGAGATACACAGAGAAACCCTGTCTCGAAAAACCAAAAAAAAAAAAAAACTTAGCCAGTTACTGCAGGGGTCCCTGCAGTCTCCTCAGCCAAAAGAGAGATGATCCCAGGGAGGCAAGAAGGCAACATGGTCTGTAAATGGTTGTGGGTTCAAACTTCAGGAGTCTGACCCAGAAGGGGTTTATTTTAGGCATAGTTAAGCACATCACAATCTGGTGAAAACTTTTCTGGTGATAATTAACTCGGTCTCATGTGTACAACAAAGCGTACATAAATCTCCTTGAGGGACAAAGTAAGCTACATAAAGATCAGACGTGACTACATCAAACTCTCTGTAAAGTCCGTGTGACCCCTTCCGTAAAGACGGGGTCTATAGATTGACTGGGAAAAACAAGCTCACAGCGGTCTGGGGGAGGGACTGGTGTGGTCTCACAGATAGGGCAAAGGTCACCATAGAAAGCAAGTCTAGGGCTGGAGAGGTGGCTCAGAGGTTAAGAGCACTGGCTGTTCTTCCCAAGGTCCTGAGTTCAATTCCCAGCAGCCACATGGTGGCTCACAGCCATCTACATTGAGATCTGCCCGGGCATATATGTAGAGCAAATACTGTATACATAATAAATAAACAAAAAAAATTAAAAAAAAAAAAAAAAGAAAGCAAGTCTACTTACTTAACAGGTCTTGCACTTCTTCCCTTGAAGGAACAACCTTGAGTGTTTAGCATTCCAGGTCTGCTTAGTGCTTATCTGTGAGCTCAAATAGCTCCGCCCCCTCTACAAGTTACATGTGAGTGGCAGCTATGCTGGAATGCTTCATATTGTTACTTTAAGCGTTCTTTGTGTCTGAAGTTGTTTTGTTTCATTTTAAGGGTTATTTTGTTATATGTTTGAGTGTGGGTTTGTGCGCCTGGGTGCAGATGCCCAGGGTGGCCAGAAAAGGGTTTCAGATCCCCTGGAGTTGGAGTTACAGGTAGCTGGAAGGGGCCAGATGTGGATGCTGGGAACTGAGTTCAGGATCCACTGCAAGAGCAGTAGACAACTCTTCTAACACTGGAGCCATTTCTGCAGTCTGTTTTTTACTGGTTTTTTGAGACAGGGTCTCACTCTGTAGCCCTGGCTGTCCTAGAACTAGGTGTATAGGCCAAGCTAGGCTCAAATTCAGAGATCAACCTGCCTTTGCCTCCAGATCCGGGACTAGCGGATGTGAATCACCAAACCAGGTTTTGAAGTTTCCAAGGTAAAAATTATAATCTCCTGTAACGCCAGCTCCAGGAGCTCTAATACCTTCTGGTCTCCTCAGGCACCTGACACATGCAACACAGACAGACACATATACATAAAATAAAAACAAACTTAAAAAATATTTAAAAGTTATAAAATTTGTTTAGAGTCAGGGTATGTATAGTGCAGTGGTAGAGCACTTGGCTAGTCCTGGGCTTAAGGCATGGCACCACAACAAAGAAATAATAGAATCAGTAGCTGGGCATGGTGGCATTCTAATTAAAGTTCAGTACTCTGGATGCAGAGGCCAGTGGATCTCTGAGTTCCAGGACATCCTGGTCTACAGAGCAAGTTCCAGGATAGCCAGGGCTATACAGAGAAACACTGTCTTGAAAACCAAAAGAATAAAAAATAAAAAAGAATCACAAAATCACCAATTTGCAATCAGCCT
Organism: Lophiomys imhausi; assembly: GCA_907164525.1. Lineage (NCBI taxonomy): Eukaryota > Metazoa > Chordata > Mammalia > Rodentia > Muridae > Lophiomys > Lophiomys imhausi. The sequence goes on from CAJQZJ010032232.1 coordinate 7,511,330, forward strand.
AGAAACAAGTAAGGAAGTGGGACTCATCAGTAGACCTAAAGCTCTTAGGTTAGGTGATAAGTTCCAAAAACCTCAAAATGGCAACTGTAATAGTGAAAGATACCAGAGATGGCTCCAAGACACAGTCAGCACATCTGCAGGGACAAAAGGACACATGTCCTCAGTGGTCTTCTTACCAAAGATGTATAATTTTACATCCTGAGAAACATCAGGCCAACCCCAGGTCGGGGGACACACCACAAAGCTGAGATCTCAGAAGCAGCAGCCAGCTGGGCATGCCTATAACCCAGCACAGCAGAGGTTTTGGCAAGAGGACAGACATATGAGTTCAGGGATAGCCTGAGCTATAGAGGCATGTCAGGTCAGACAGGGCTACCTGGCAAGAGCCTGTCTCAAACAAACAAAAAGTAACGTTAGTTAGGCACAGGCGTGCTACCATGCCTCAGTTCTCCAGGGTGAGGCAGTTAATAGGCGTTAAGTTTAAGCCCCCCCCAGGCAGCCTAGGCTCTGCTCTTTAAAAAGCTGGGCACAGCAGGTGTAACAGTTCTAAAGATTGTTCAGTTGAGGCCAGCAGATCACAGGGCCAAAGCCCTGTGTCAACAAACAAATATTAGCGGGGGTAATCCAAGTGTTAAGAAGGCAGACAAAGGACGGTTGCCGAATGTTCAAGGTCAACCAAGACTAAGGAATAAAGATCCTTTCTCAAAAAGCAAATAAAAGAGAGATGGTTCAGTGGTTAAGAGCACTGACTGCTCTTCCAGAGGAACTGTGTTCAGTTTCCAGTGCCATATGGCAATTTACAACCATCTGTAACTCCGGTTCCAGGGGATCCAATACCCTCTCCTGGCCTCTGTTGGCACTAGGCATGCCCACAGTGCACAGACATACAGGCAGACAAAACACTTACACACAATACAAATAAATACATTTTTCTTTTTCTTTTCTTTTTTCTTTTTTTTTTTTAAACAGGGTTTCTTTGTGTATCCTTGGCTACTCTGGACTCACTTTGTAGGACTAGGCTGGCCTTGAACTCACAGAGATCCACCTGCCTCTGCCTCCCAAGTGCTGGGATTAAAGGTGTGTGCCACCACACCCAGCAATTACAGACAGTTGTGAACTGCCATGTGGGTGCTGGGATTTGAACCTGGGTCCTTTGGAAGACCAGCCACTGCTCTTAACTGCTGAGCCATCTCTCCATCCTCAAAAATAAATACAATTATTTATTTATTTATTTATTTTGGTTTTTATAGGGACAGGGTTTCTGTGTGTAATAGCCCTGGCTGTCCTGGATTCATTTTGTAGACGAGACTGGCCTCCAACTCACTGAGATCTGCCTGCCTCTGCCTCCTGAGTGCTGGGATTAAAAGTGGGTGACACCATGCCTGGTTTAAGTTTTTGTTTTTAATAATAATGAAAACTTAAAAAATATATAATAAAAAAGAAAAACCCCGGCCGGGCGGTGGTGGCGCACGCCTTTAATCCCAGCACTTGGGAGGCAGAGGCAGGCGGATCTTTGTGAGTTCGAGGCCAGCCTGGTCTACAAAGCGAGTCCAGGACAGCCAGAGATATTCAGAGAAACCCTGTCTCGAAAAACCCCATAGGTGTGGTGGCTCACACCTGTAATACCAGTACTCTAGGAATAAAAACAACAAAGTCCAGCATGCGCTATACAATAAGTTGGAGGCCATTGTGGTAGGAGTTTATTAAAACCAATTGTGAGAATGCTTTTGTTTAATCCCAGGTGGGCTGCTTAAGACACAGGTGTAAAGTATTAACGGTATCATGGCTAGGAGGGGCGTGGCTTAACCAGCTGCGCAAGATTAATTCTGAGGACTTGGGAAAAGAGGAATAATAAACCAGAGGCCCTAGGAGAAGGGGGCTCTATAAAGGAGAGAAAAAAAGCCAGAGCCCTAAGGAGAAGGGGGTTCTACAAAGGAGGGGAAAAAAGCCAGAGCCCAGAGAAGAAGGGGGCTTCAAAAGGAGGAAAAAAAAAAAGCCAGAGGCCTGAGAAGGGGCTTCAAAAGGAGGGGGGGAAAGCCAGAGCCCAGAGGAGAAGGGGGATTCACAAAGGAGGAATAAAAAGCCAGAGCTCCTAGGAGAAGGGGGGCTCTGCAAAGGAGGGGAAAAAAGCCAGAGCCTCGAGGAGAAGGAGCTCCACAAAGAAGTAAAAGAGAAAGGGCTTTACAAAGAAGTAAGAGTAAAGAGGCTCTACGAAGAAAAGACTCTACAAAGCAGAGAAAGGGTTACCAGGAAGAAAGAGGTTGCTGCTCTCCCAGCTATTGGTGCTCCCCCAAACTGGTGCTTGTTCTTCCTGCTGCTGTCTCCTGGTTTGCTGGTTTCCTGGTTTGTTGGACTTCTTTTTCTTTTTTTTTTTTAAAGATTTATTTATTATGTATACAGTGTTCTGTCTGCAGGTATATCTGCAGGCCAGAAGAGGGCACCAGATTTCATTATGGATGGTTGTGAGCCACCATGTGGTTGCTGGGAATTGAACTCATGACCTCTGGAAGAGCAGCCAGTGCTCTTAACCGCTGAGCCATCTCTCCAGCCCTGGTTTGTTGGACTTCTAATGAGACTGTTATTCCTCCCAAAGAATCCAACGACCCTAATCAGCAAGAAGTAGCTCAGAGACCTACATCCCTTCTCCCTCTAACCTTTTTTCTCTCCCACCTAGGGTTGGGGGGTTGAAGGGAACAAAGGGTGGAAGGAAGGTAGAGGTATTAAGGCAATAACTTAAGTACAGTAAAATAAAGCAGAATATATATATTGGATAATTAAAAAGCTTTGTCTACAGGCCATCTTAAGCTACATGAGACTCTGTCTCAAAAAAAAGATTAAATAAAAAGGGTTGAGCCGGGCGGTGGTGGCACACACCTTTAACCCCAGTACTCGGGAGACAGAGGCAGGCAGATATCTGTGAGTTTGAGGCCAGCCTGGTCTACAAAGTGAGTCCAGGACAGCCAGGGCTGTTACACAGAGGAACCCTGGCCAGATGGGGTGACATATGCCATACATCTTTAATCCCAGCAGTAGAGAAGCAGAGGCAGTCAGGGCTCTCTGAGCTCAAGGGCAAGTGTGATGATTTGTATCAGCATCCCAGCACTCTGGAGGCCTGCCTACTGGAAAGATTATGATTTTAAGGCCAGGCTGGAATATACAGTGAGACAATGTCTTTAAAAAAAAAAAGATAATCAGTTAGATAGCTCAGCAAGTAAACTGGCCAGCTGCCAAACCCAAGGCCCAGATGGTGGAAGAGAACCAACTCCTGAAAGTTGTCCTCTGACCTCCACATGTGTGCCTGCATATATGTACACAGGCATGAACACAAAATAAGTAAAAATGTACTAATCGTTTTAAATTATTACTGAAATTGTTGAATTTGCTAGGCATGGTAGCACAGGCCTATAGTCCCAATACCGGGAGGTAGAACTGGACAACCAATTTTAGCCCAGTTCCTGCAGTATGAAACCATGTTGTAGAAAACAAAACAAAACAAAAAAAAATCTTGGTGATTCATACCTGTAATCCCAGCACAGAGCAGCAGAAGCAGGAAAATCATTGCAAATATGAGGCCAGCCTGGTCTACATAGTAAATTCCAGGCCAGTCAAAGACTACATAGAGATTCTGCTTAAAAAAAAAAAATTAGCCAGGCGGTGGTGGTGCACGCCTTTAATCCCAGCACTTGGGAGGCAGAGGCAGGCGGATCTTTGTGAGTTCGAGGCCAGCCTGGTCTACAAAGTGAGTCCAGGACAGCCAAGGATACACAGAGAAACCCTGTCTCGAAAAAACCAAAAAAAAAAAAAAATTAAAAATCCAGAACCTAAAAATAAATAAGACTGGGTGGAAGGACTCGTGACTATAATCCCAGCACTCAGAAGGCTGAGCCAGGAGGATTGCCTAGAAGTTCCAGGCCAGCCTGGGCAATAAAGGGTGTTCTGGGGTAGGCATTAATCTTCATCATCACAATGGCATCTCCTTACAAGGTTGCTGTGAGGAGGAAATAAGTTCATTTATACAATTTCTTCTTTTTTTTTTTTTTTTTTTTTTTGAGACAGGACTTCTCTGTGTAGCCCTGGATGTCCTGGAACTTACTTTGTAGACCAAGCTGGCCTCGAACTCAGAGATCCAACCGCCTCTGCCTCCCAAGTGCTGGGACTAATGGTGTTGCCTAGCCGGTGAGTTGCTCGCAGTTTCCTGTTTGAGTTGTTGCTTCCGGGGAGGTCCGAGGCAGCCTGCACCAGGTTCAGCCCATTTATAAATGTAAAGTAGGAAGACTCAGCCTAGTGTAAAGGCAGGACTGTAACTCCAGTCCTACCCCTACCCCACACCTTGGGAGATAGAGGCAGGAGGATCACTGCAAAATTCAAGGCCAGCCTGCTCTGCACAGCAAGACCCAGTTTCAGAAAATAAAGCGACTGTGTAAACCTTTGAATATGATACACATATACACTAAGAAATTTCAGTCTTGGCTACAGAGTCTACATAGAGCTGCGGCTTGGTGGTAGAGCCGCATTCACGAAGTTAAACTAGGCCACATCATCAATAGAACCGAAATACTGAAACTTTGGATAATTTTCTGCTGTAGGACTCAATCCTAGGGCGATCGCCTCCTCTTACCTATGGTGATTTTATGCAAGGCACTTAACTGAGGCTTTGTGCCTCAGTTTCCTCACTTAGCGAAAGAGCAGAGTATCAAGGCTACCTATCACATCAGACTGCCAGAGCAACCTCAACACTTAGGACCCTAAGAGGATGGGGGAGGGGCGACGGTGGTGAGTTAAATGACAGCCAGGGCTACATTGTAACTCTGAGATCTCTGTCCCTTAAGCGTGCTGTACGTGGTGGCAAAAAAGTATCCCTTGACCCAAGGTCAATGGTAGAACACTTGCCTGCCATTCACAAGATTCTGCATTTTTTTTTTCCCCTCGATCCAGAACGTCAAAAAGGTACTTGACACAAAGTAGTACTCCGGACAATGTGTGGACCAAAGGTTGTGTTTCCACGCCTGGAAACACTAAACAAAGGCAGACCACGCGTGAGAAGAGCGTTTCAGCCAAGAACTCCCCAGGAGGCCCCGGGCCCTCTCGCGCCCCGCCGGGCTCTGGCCCCGCCCCATCCCTCCTAGCCACGCCCACGGCTCCGGACCCGCCTCGCTCTTCCCGGCCTACGCTGGTCTCGCGCAGTTTCAATGGGCGCGAGCTCCTCTGCCGGGGCCGGCGGTTGGCTGGGCAAAGCCACCTGCCACGCTACGTGGGGGAGAACCTAAAGCTTACGTGGCCACAATGTTTCTCAGCTTTCGGCTTTCCGGACCCAGACACTCTCCTCCCTGCGTTCTCCCATTTATTTCTGTACATTCGAGCACCTTCTGGGATCCCAGCCACTTCGAGGGGGAGAGAGTCTGTGGCTCCGCAAGATGAGCTCCCCTCCGGGCGGGGAGCATGTGGGAGGGGCCGAAGGTGGGCGGGGGTGGGAGGCGGACCTATCGCCATTTTGTGGGCACGAAGCGGTAGCTCGGCTGGTCTCTGGTGCCTCGCCGTCTCGGTCTCTTCGTCGTGTTTCCTAGCAGTGGCCTAGCGGGTGAGTTGCTCGCCGAGGACGGTTTGCGTGTTTGGGGTGTTGTTTTGGGGAAGGCCTGAGGCAGTCTGCACCGTGGAAAGGGAGCTAATGGAGCGGGGCCTAGTTGGCCTCGCGCCGCCGCGACGTTAGGGCCTCGCGCGGGCGGCAGCCGGAGCGGGACACCGGGGCCTGCTGGGCCATGAGGCCGCGGGCGGAAGTTTGCCACGGAGGCCCGGGGACTCCAGCAGGACTTGTCCCTATGTGTTTTCGCATTGGGGAACGGTCGTTCCTGTGGGCCGTGCACCCTCGCGGCCCCACCCTAGGCCTACTGGAAAGTAGGGGGAAAGAAAGAAATCGACGTCGTCCATCGCGCATGGCCCTCTGGGAAGTGGCGGCCTACATCCCCGAGCATCCGTCGTCGTGGCCCCAGGCGTTCAAGCTTAGCTATTCCTCTCCGAAAATGAGGAACAGAGAGGCTGCATTGCGTCTCTGCTCTGATCGTCGGTTTCCGTGCTCCACCAGCACAGTTAAGATTCATGTGATTTCAGTTCATAGCTGATTTCCTCCACCCACTTAAAGCACGTGCTAAGCCCAATTTAGGCTCTCGGGCTTTAGAATAAACTCAGGGTGGTCATAAAGATAATGTAGTCTGTAACCTATGCGCTCCAGGTGAGAACAGTGCTTGGTAGAAAAAAAGTCGAGACAAATATTTAGTTCTTTAACGCCTTGTTTTTGTCTGGTTTTGTAACCAACAGGCCACGTGATAACACTATTGGAATTTTAGTGCCTGAAGCAAATAGTAAGCCCTGAGAAAATACTTGTTTAATAAGTGAACTGGCATGGGGGGGATCGCGTTTTTATTTTAGGAAACGCCATCCTTTCCCTCAACGAAACAGATCTCTGGTGACAACTATCTTTTCAGGAAGTAGGTACAATAGCATGGATTCGTGGCTAATTATAAAGAGATAATTAATTGCTCTGATTCTGTTGGTCATTCGTCTTTCTTTCGTTTAAGAAATTTAAGTCAAGATGTCTGAATACATTCGGGTAACAGAAGATGAGAACGATGAGCCCATTGAAATACCATCAGAAGATGATGGGACAGTATTGCTGTCCACAGTTACAGCGCAGTTTCCAGGGGCATGCGGCTTGCGCTACCGGAATCCAGTGTCGCAGTGTATGAGAGGCGTAAGACTGGTGGAAGGAATTCTGCACGCCCCGGATGCTGGCTGGGGCAATCTGGTGTATGTTGTCAACTATCCCAAAGGTTTGTGAATCGTTTTGGTTTTGCCTTATTACTGACTGTGGTTATAGGCTTGCATGCTATGGTTGTAGATCATTATTTGTGTGCGTGGAGGGAGTGAGTAGTGGGGAGTAAGAGCCTCATTTTTGCAAGACAAGTAGTCTATTGTTGAGCCCAACGGTGTGGTGTATGGCGGGTGTCCCACGACCTTGCCCTTTTCATACACACTTGCTTAGACATAGGCTACTCTGGCAGGTCAGCAGTCTAAACAAGTGAAAATTGAAAAGCGGGGTTATTGTTTATTTTTCCCAAGACAGGGTTTCTCTGAATAATGATACAGCTCGGGTTGTCCTGGAGCAGGCTGCCTTGAACTCAGAGATCCTCCTGCCTCTGCCTCCCATGCTGGGATTAAAGGCTGTTCACCACACCCAGTTAAAGGCTGAATTACTTTTGAGGAGCATCAAACAGTTAAAATTAAACTGTCAGAACCACCACTGCCAACCTGATGCCAAATTTAGGTGCTTAAAACTAAATGCCTTGAAGATAACATCTGTTTTGTGAAGAATTTGGCTTAGCCATTTTCTTTGTAGTCTTTTTGTATTTTTGAAACACTGTTTGTCTGTAGCCCTGGCTGTCCTGGAACTCACTCTATAGCTGAGGGTGACCCTGAGCTCAGATCTACCCATTACCTCCCTACTGCTGGAATTCGAGGTGTGAACCACCATACCTTTATGCCACCCTATACCCAGCTTTTCCTTGCAGTCTTAAGATCATCTGTAAGGTTTATTTATTTTTTTTTTTTCGAGACAGGGTTTCTCTGAATATCTCTGGCTGTCCTGGACTCGCTTTGTAGACCAGGCTGGCCTCGAACTCACAAAGATCCGCCTGCCTCTGCCTCCCAAGTGCTGGGATTAAAGGCGTGCGCCACCACTGCCCGGCTAAGGTTTATATTTTATGTGCACTAATACTTGTATATGTGCCTGCACTGTGTTTGTGCCTGAACTGCTTAAGATATTTTTTTTTAGGGTTTTGGAGACAGGGTTTCTCTGTGTATTCTTGACTGTCCTGGACTCACTCTGTAGACCAGGCTGGCCTTGAAACTCACAGAGATCCTCCTGCCTGTGACTCCCGAGTTCTGGGATCAAAGGCATGTGCCACCACACCCGGCAAGAACTGCTTAAGATTTTAAGGTTCTGGTCTTATCTCCCTGCCTCTAGTTACTGTTGTTCGTAAATGTGAGAAAGCCCCATCTGGTGGGACACATCTTTGAGCACTCAAGAGGTCAGAGGCAAGTGGATCTCAGAGTTTGCGGACAGCCAGGACTACACAGAGACCTTGTGTGAGGGAATGCTGGGAGTGGGAGTGCAAGAGAGTCAGTACATTGTTTCTTTTACTATAATGATGTTGTGACACAGTGTTTTCTGTTCTGTGACCCCAGCACTGGGGTCTAAAGCAGAACAGGTGTGAGCTTGAGACCAGCCTTCAAGGTCAGTCTGGTTTATATATATATGTGTCTCAAGACACTATATCACACAACCTAGGACAGTCCACCAAGTTTGGTCAATATGCAAAGACCATGTCTAAAAAAAATCTGGAGGATTTAAAGATAGGGTCTTGTTCAGGCCCTTCTAAACGATAGAACTCACTAGTAGAGTGCTTGCCTGGCATTTACACACCTGTAATAATCACAGGCAGCATGAGAAAAGAGGATTCTTTGACCAGTTTCTGTGCCATAATGAGATTCCCATCTCTGTAAACTTCAATTATTTTTTAATAGCCTGAGGTTCAGGCCTGTGATAATCTTATTTTGTTGTCTTGGTTTTTGAAACAGGGTATCTTTGTGCAGCCCTTAAACTATCCTGGAGCTCAGGCTGGCCTTAAACTCACAGAGATCCGCCTCCTTCTGGCTTCTTAGTTCAGGGATTAAAGGTGGCGCCACCACGCCCAGCTCATTTTGTTTTTAACTACAAAAATTTGTATTGCTGAAAGTTTGGGTAAGAAAACACTAGCCAGGCATGGAGGTGCAAGCCTTTAATCCCAGCACTGGGGAGGTGGATCTCTTGAGTTGAAGGCCAGCCTGGTTTACAAAGTGAGTCCAGGATAGCCAGGGCTATACAAAGAAACTCCTGTCTTGAAAAGCGGAAAAGGAGGAGGGGGTTGCTTTTTTTGTTTGGTTGTTTTTTTTATTTTTGGAGACAGGGCTTCTCTCTGGAACAGCCCTTGCTGTCCTGGGCTAACTTTGTAGACCAGGCTGGCCTCGAACTCACAGATCCACCTGCCTCTGCCTCCCAGGGGCTGAGATTAAAGGCATGCGCCACCACAGCTGGCTTTTATTTTTAATGTAAAGGTATGTGTCTATGGGTATTTGTACACTGTGTGCATCAGAAGAGGGTTGTGATCCCCTGGATTAGATATTTTTTTTTTTAATTATTTTTTTTTTTCTTCAAGTTACATCTCAGTAACAAACCCCTCCCTATTCCCCCTTCCTATCCCGCCCTTCCACCCTCTTCCCTCCAGAAGTTTCCCCTTTCAGTCCAACAGCTGGTTCATGGATTAGATATTAATACTATAAAATTAAAATGAGGCAGAATTGTTTTTATTTTGTTACAGCTTTTTAGAAGAACATGCAGTTGATTGCAATCTTAGATAATTAAAAACCTGGACCAGGGTGTTAGCTGATCCAGTAAAAATACTTGCAGAGCAAGCCTGACAACCTGTCTATCTATAGAAACCACAGAAAAGCCAGAAGCAGTGGTGTTAAAGGCTGTTTGTAGGCCAGCTAGCTTGGGAAAGGGTGTATAGTACCAGAAATAACAGGACAGAAGGTGAGAACCTGCTTATAAATGATCTCCACAACATTTAACACATTCCTGTATGTATGCAAATCAATTTTCAAAAAGGTACACAAAATAGATTTGAGGTTCCTTCAGTTTGCTCTAGAAAAGCATTCCAGCCTCTGAAGCCATATTGTTCTGGGTTTTTTTGTTGTTGTTTTGTGTTTTGTTTTTTTGAGACAGGGTTTCTCTGTGTATCTCTGGCTGTCCTAGAACTCACTCTGTAGACCAGGCTAGCCTCGAATTCACAGAGATCCTCCTGCCTCTACCTCCCCAGTGCTGGGATTAAAGGCGTGCGCTACCACGCGCCAGCCATTACAGACAGCTGTGAACTGCCATGTGGGTGTTGGGATTTGAACCCAGGTCCTTTGGAAGAACAGCCAGTGCTCTTAACTGCTGAGCCATCTCTCCAGCCCCTCCATATTCTGTTCTAAAGAGGAAACTTACCACAGTTTCAATGTCTTCATTGTTTATAGATCTGATCTTGTTTTGGTTTTTAATTTCTTAGATGATAAGATTGCATTTGTCCCCACGTGTTTGTTTTTAATGTTTATTACTTTTTTTTTTTTTTTTTGAGACAGGATTTCTCTGTGTAACTCTGGCAGTCCTGGAATTCTATAGGCCAGGCTGGCCTCAAGGTCACAAAGATCCGCCTGCCTCTGGCTCATGCTGGGATTAAAGGTGTGCACCACCATGACCAGCTTGTATTTTTTTTTTTTAAAGAGTACTAAATACAGGTTTCTGCTTTGTTTAGATAATAAACGGAAAATGGATGAGACTGATGCTTCCTCGGCAGTGAAAGTGAAAAGAGCGGTCCAAAAAACATCTGATCTAATAGTGTTGGGTCTCCCTTGGAAAACAACAGAACAGGATCTTAAAGACTATTTCAGTACTTTTGGAGAGGTTCTTATGGTTCAGGTAAACTTGTACAGCTTTCTTTTTGTTTATTCTAGTTGTATGGGTGTTTTGGTTGATTATGTATCTTGTTTTACCACATGTGTCCTTTTGAGGTCTAGAGGGCTTCCAGGTTTCTTTGACCTGAAGTTACAGGTAGTTTTGAGCCTGAAGTTACAGGTAGTTTTGAGCCACCATGCTGGTGCTAGGAACCAAAAATGGCTCCTAATCACTGAGCCATCTCTCCTGCCCCCATAAACAACTTTCCTTTACCCGTGAATGAGCATTGGTGTTACTTTTGTTCCATGCCTTTTTGTTGTTCTGTATTGGTTGGAGATGTTGGAAATAAAATTTGGTTTTGTGTATATACTATATATTGCCCTTAATGTTGTTGAGTCCTGTTGTATGAAAGTTTAAAGCTGGTTTTCAATCTGGAGGTCGAACAACCCTTTCACAGGGATCAAATATCAGATATTTACATTGTGATTCATAACAGTATCAAAGTTACAGTTGTGAAGTAGCAGTGAAAATAATTTTATGGTTGAGGGTCACCACAGCATGAGGTATACTAAAGGATGGCATGGTGTAGGGAAGATTGGGAACCACTGGTTTAAAAGGAAAATGTAGCTAAACCATCACTGCATTCTGTTAGGCAAGTAAGTCATCTCTACTGTTAACTCTGCTGGTGGAGATCTAGTTCCCGAGTGTTGATTTTTTTGCCTTGAACTAAGTGATTGAGTTTAATAAGCTACTGCGTTCATTGAAGCTGTTGAGATTTTTTCGTCAGGGCTCTGATGTGGAGTGTGGATACTGTTAGTAGAACAAATGTCAATTGTCTTTTTCTTAGGTCAAGAAAGATCTTAAAACTGGTCACTCAAAAGGGTTTGGCTTTGTTCGATTTACGGAATATGACACCCAAGTGAAAGTAATGTCACAACGACATATGATAGATGGGCGATGGTGTGACTGTAAACTTCCAAATTCTAAGGTATCTGGATCTTTGTTTTCCCGTATGCTTTGGGAACTTTCTGTTGACAAACTTTTAAAAACTTAAAATGGCTGGGTGATGGTGGTGTACGCCTTTAATCCCAGCATTCAGGAGGCAGAGGGGCAGGTGGATCTCTTGAGTTTGAGGCCAGCCTGGTCTACAAAGCATGTCCAGGAAAGCCAGGGCTATTACACAGAGAAACCCTGTCTCAAAAGACCAGAGAGAGAGAGAGATCTTTTTTTTTTTTTAAAGATTTATTTTATTTATTTTATGCATATGTGTGCTCTATCTGCATGTACACCTGCATTCCAGAAGAGGGCACCAGATCACATTGTGGATGGTTGTGAGCCACCATGTGGTTGCTGGGAATTGAACTCAGGACCTTTGGAAGAGCACTAGGCAGTGCTCTTAACTGCTGAGCCATCTCTCCAGCCCCCGAGAGAGATCTTAAAATGTTAAGCTGGGCATGGTGGTGCACGCCTTTAATCCCAGCACTTGGGAGGCAGAGGCCAGCCTGGTCTACAAAGCGAGTCCAGGACAGCCAGGACTACACAGTGAAACCCTGTCTTGAAAAACAAACAAAAAAGTTAAATACATTTGGAAAAGTTTGTGGTAGGGTGTAATTCTTGGGTTTGTTTGTTTTGTGGAAGTCCAAAGACATTAATATGTGTTGAACATTTAATGTTGGGTTGGTTGGGGGTTGAGACAGGGTTTCTCTGTAGCCCTGGCTGATATGCCTGCCTTTAACACCCCCCCAACCAAATAATGGGATTTAAGGTCTTTGCTACCATGTCCAGCCAGAACCCAAGTTTTTTGTTTGCTTTTAAAAGGTTCGGTTTGGTAGCGTGTGCTTGTGATCCCACCCCTGGAGAGGGAGAGAGGATTACATGCAGCTTGCTGGCTATCTGCCATCAGTCTAACCAAAGTACAGGTTCTGTGAGAGACCCAGTCTCAAAAAGGAAGGTGGAGAATAATGGAGAAAGATGTGTAGCATGGATCTCTATCCTTATGTGCCCACAATGGCCTCTCATGTATGAAAGAAATTAAAACTGGGCGTGGTGTTGCATTCCTGTAATTCTAGCATATGAGAAGTAGTAATAGGATTAGGAGTTCAAGGTTCTCACATATCAAGTTAAGGCCGTCCTGGGGTGCATGAGAGCCTGTCATTAAAAATCCCAAAGAGAGGTGGGCACTCGGGAGGCAGAGACAGGTGGATCTCTGAGTTCGAGGCCGGCCTGGTCTACAAAGCAAGTCCAGGACACCCAGTGCTGTTACACGGAGAAACCCTGTCTTGAAACCCACCCCTCCCCCTAAAAATAAAATCCCAAGGAAATGAGGCTGAGGAGAGGTGGCTGAGTAGTTAATAGTGCTTGTTGCTTATAAAGAGTATGTTGGCATACTCTTTTGGTTTTTTGAGACGGGGTTTCTCTGTGTAACAGCCCTGGCTGTCCTGGACTTGCTTTGTAGACCAGGCCAGCCTTGAACTCAGAGATCCGCCTGCCTCTGCCTACCGAGTGCTGGGATTAAAGGTGTGGGCCACCATGCCCGGTTTGGCATACTCTTTAATCCTAGCACTAGGGGGCACAGGCCAACCAGTCATAACACAGTAAGACCTTGTCTCCAGAAAATATAAAAATAAAAAGGCAAAACGCCCAAGAGGGAGAAAGGACATAAAGTATGCTTTTATGTACTTATTTCTACCATTCCTTTCTTTTGTCCAGCAAAGCCCAGATGAGCCCTTGAGAAGCAGAAAGGTGTTTGTTGGTCGTTGTACAGAGGACATGACTGCTGAGGAGCTTCAACAGTTCTTTTGTCAGTATGGAGAAGTGGTAGATGTCTTCATTCCCAAACCATTCAGAGCTTTTGCCTTTGTTACCTTTGCAGATGATAAGGTATTTTTCTTCTTGTTCCAGGGCTGGGAGTATATCTGGCTAAGAGCTACTGTATGTGCCCAGCATGGGACATACACCAGGTGCTGAGCTCAGTCCCCAGCACTAAAAATGATAAACTTGATAAAAATGACTTGTTTCATATTGTTCCAGATGATTGCCACCCTCCTTTTCTCAGGGTAGAGTAGGTTTAGATATTTGTGAGATGCTGTTTGGATGTTGTTTTATTACTTGGAATTTGGGGCAGTTACATATCTTTTAAATTACAAGTATTGCTGTTAGCATTACTAAAACTAAAGGCTGCTGATGGGGTTTAAGTGAAATTAGCATTAATTGCTTATTTTATCCTCCTGCCAAGTCGGGTTATACTCAGATGTGGGTTTTATTGCTGTGCTGGTGTTTAATCGTCGTTTTTACGTCCTTGTTTCTTACAGGTTGCTCAGTCTCTTTGTGGAGAGGATTTGATCATTAAAGGAATCAGCGTGCATATATCCAATGCTGAACCTAAGCATAATAGCAATAGACAGTTAGAAAGAAGTGGAAGATTTGGTGGTAATCCAGGTGGCTTTGGGAATCAGGGTGGGTTTGGCAACAGTAGAGGGGGTGGAGCTGGCTTGGGAAATAACCAGGGTGGTAATATGGGTGGAGGGATGAACTTTGGAGCTTTTAGCATTAATCCAGCGATGATGGCTGCAGCCCAGGCAGCGTTACAGAGCAGTTGGGGTATGATGGGCATGTTGGCCAGCCAGCAGAACCAGTCAGGCCCATCTGGTAATAACCAAAGCCAGGGCAGCATGCAGAGGGAGCCAAATCAGGCTTTTGGTTCTGGAAATAATTCCTACAGTGGTTCTAATTCTGGTGCCCCTCTGGGCTGGGGGTCAGCATCAAATGCAGGGTCGGGCAGTGGTTTCAATGGCGGCTTTGGCTCAAGCATGGATTCTAAATCCTCTGGCTGGGGCATGTAGGCAGTGGGGATCAGGTGGTAGGTTAGTAGGTAGGTAGATGTAGAATGGTGGGATTCAAATTTTTCTAAACTCGTGGTAAGTATATTGAAAAATACATATGTACTAAAACTTTTCAGATTGCTTTGTTCAGTGTGGAGCATATTCAGCAGTATTTTTGACATTTTTCTTTAGAAAGAGGAAAAGCTAATGAATTTTATAAGTTTTGTTATATAAAGGGTTAAAATACTGAGTGGGTGAAAGTGAACTGCTGTTTGCCTAATTGGTGAACCAACACTACAATTGATCTCAGAAGGTTTCTCTGTAATCTGTCATTGGACTTGTTAAATGGATTCTTTGCATGTTCAGAGTAGAAACCATTGGTTAGAACTACATTCTTTTCTCCTTATTTTAATTTGAATCCCACCCTATGAATTTTTTCCTTAGGAATATCTCCATTTGGGAGATCATGATGTCATGGTGTTTGGTTCTTTTGTTTTTGTTTTTAACGCTTGTCTTCCTTCATATACGAAAGTACAATATGAAGCCTTCATTTAATCTCTGCAGTTCATCTCATTTCAAATGTTTATGGGAGAAGCACTTCATTGAAAGTAGTGCTGTAAATGTTCTGCCACAGGAATACTTCTGTCTACATGCTTTGTCATTCAAGAATTCGTCATCACGCGCACAGGCTGCGTCTTTGACGGTGGGTGTTCCATTTTTATCCGCTACTCTTTATTTCATGGAGTCGTATCAACGCTATGAACGCAAGGCTGTGATATGGAACCAGAAGGCTGTTTGAACTTTTGAAACCTTGTGTGGGATTGATGGTGGTGCCGAGGCATGAAAGGCTAGTATGAACGAGAAAAGGAGAGAGCGCGTGCAGAGACTTGGTGGTGCAAAATGGATATTTTTTAACTTGGAGAGATGTGTCACTCAATCCTGTGGCTTTGGTGAGAGAGTGTGCAGAGCAATGATAGCAAATAATGTACGAATGTTTTTGCATCAAAGGACATCCACATCTGTTGGAAGACTTTGAGTTTTGTTCCTAGAAAACCCACTTTAGTTGAATGTGTTAAGTGAAATACTTGTACTTCCCTCCCCCTCTGTTAACTGCTGTGAATGCTGTATGGTGTGTGTTCTCCTCTGTTACTGATCTGGAGGTGTGGGAACGTGAGCTGAAGCTGGTGGGCTGCGAACATGGACTGAGCTTGTGGAGTGCTTTGCAGGAGAACTTGGAAGCAGAGTTCACCAGTGAGCTCAGGTGTCTCAAAGAAGGGTGGAAGTTCTCATGTCTGTTAGCTACTCATAAGAATGCTGTTTGCAGTTCTGTGTCCTGAGCTTGGATGCTTTTTATAAGAGTTGTCATTGTTGGAAATTCTTAAATAAAACTGATTTAAATAATATGTGTCTTTGTTTTGCAGCCCTGAATGCAAAGAATTCATAGCAGTTAATTCCCCTTTTTGACCCTTTTGAGAATGGAACTTTCATAAAGTTTCTTGGCAGTAGTTTATTTTGCTTCAAATAAACTTATTTGAAAAGTTGTCTCAAGTCAAATGGATTCATCACCTGTCATGCATTGACACCCTGATACTCAGACTTAATTGCTATTTGTTCTTGCATTGTCCAAAGTGAAAGTTTTTCCTGGGGTGGTTTTGTTTTTAGTCTAGTTTTTCTTAAGTCAGGGTGACTGCACCTAAAATGGTAAGCCGTTACCCTCCAGTTTGTTCTGAGTGCCTCTGCATTTGAGGGATTTTCTATTTACATGGCTGTATAAATCTCCATTAGGAAATCATGTCTTCTAAAAATACTATTTGGGAGAGGGGGCAAAACCGTTCTCAAATTCTTATAATGGGAAAGAAGGGATGATAAGCACCTTTCTGCTTGGGATTTGAAAAGTGGAATTAATTGCAATAGGGATGAAGTAGAAGAAACCAAGAAATCCGTGTGCCTGAAATCATTTAAGAAGCCTGATAGCTTTAAGAACTAGTAGGGTGGGTTGTCCTTATCTGTGGTAGTCTTAGATGAAGTGGGTTTTTTACCATGTAGAGCACGGGGAAGGGGGTGCATATAGTAATGAATACGCTCACAAATTCAGATTAGACTCTGCATTGTTAAGAATGTAAAAGCAATAATACATCTATTGTACTTTTCCTGTAACTGAGAACTGAGGAGCTCCTTTTCTAACTGGAAGAATGTGATGGTTTTTGTGTTGGTAGTTCCCTAATGCCCTTACCTAAATAGATTATGATAAATAGGTTTGTTGTTTTGCAAGTTGCGTGTTTTAAATTTTTATATCCTTTAGAGACTTGTTATGAACACATTGTTTCATTATTCAGTATCCTCTGTAAAGGGATCCTGAGTTACTGTAAAATTTTTTCTCTGCATCTAACCCTGCATGATTTCCAAACCCTGTACATCTGAATTTTGCATTTTAGCACTTGCACTATTACTCAGCAGCAGTAACATGGTAACATTAAAATGGTTTTCGGGGACCTCCAAAGACTAAAACTGGCAAGCCGTCCAGGAGTCCTGGGGTAAGTTACTTGTCGATGGCATGGTTTTGATCCCTTATTTGCACTTGTTAAAGACTTACTGCTCATAGAAGGCGTTCAGTGTTACGTAGCCTTTTAACATGTTTGTGGTACGACACAGCTGTAGATAGCTATTTGTCCTAAATGAAGTTTTAGAAATAAACTACTTGGCAAAGATTTGTTTTTGAAAGTCTATTTAGTCATCACAATGCGTTCATTCTAAAAATAAAACAAAACTCTTTGGACTAGAGTTGAATAAAGTTTTCTTGCCATCAGTTTAGTGTCTGGAGTCTTACTGGAAAAAATTTTCTATTTCATGACAGAAATTAGAGAGTTGGACAGTGACTTCTGTGGGAAAGATGCAGTACAGTACTTTCATCCTTTAGAAATGTGAGTCTCCAGCTAGGTGTGGTGGCACATGGCGTTAATCTGAGGATTTGAGGCAGATTCATCTTGAGTTGCGGGCCAGCCTTTGTTCCATAAAGGCCCTGTCTAAAAAGCTTGCTTGAAGAGTCAAATAAAATCCAATGTGAAATTAAGGTTAAGTCGACATCTTAGAAATAAACTGAGAAGAGCAGTTTATTTCATGGTGAATTACTGTTGGTTTTGTTGCGTATGTCTGTACTGTAGTCGTGTTTAATATTTTGTCATCTATGATCTTCTTTAGCTTACTTGTACTCAAGTAGTTCACACTCACCTATGACAAATGAGCCCGGTATAGTGGCACACACTTAATACTCAGCCCTGGGGAGTCCGAGCACAATGCTAAATTTGAGGTCAGCCTGGACTACATAGGCTGTCTTGAAAGGTGGAGGGTGTGTGTCAGAATGTAGCTTAGTTGTCTTACTTCAAGAGCTCAAAGCCCCAAGTTTGAGTGCCAGCACCAGATTAAATGGGGTATGGTGGCACATGGCAGATAGAAGCAGAAGTTGTTGGGATGCCTGTTACATCACATTTAAGACCAGCCCAGAACATGAGACCCTGTTTAGAAAACAAGATTTTTAAGGCTTTCCTCCCCCACCCCTGAGACAGGGTTTCTCTGTAACAGTGCTGGCTGGCTGTCCTGGAACTCACAGAGATCCGCCTGCCTCTGCCTCCCGAGTGCTGGGATTAAAGGCGTGCGCCACTACACCCGGCAGAAAACAAGATTTTTAAGGCTTTCCACCCCCACCCCTGAGACAGGGTTTCTCTGTAACAGTACTGGCTGGCTGTCCTGGAACTCACAGAGATCCGCCCGCCTGCTTCTGCCTCCCAAGTTCTGGGATTGAAGGCATGTGCAGCCATGCCTGGGTTTTTTAGAATGATTACTAAATTGCCCTTTTAAAGGGTAAAACACTCATGTTTTTATCTGACAATTTGATAAATGGTAGAATGTGCCTGTAATCCTAGTATTTTGGAATGGACTCAATTTTTCACTGTTTTATGGTATTGGTTTTTTTTTTCTATGAAGTAATTGTTTTTATTAGCCTATAAAATGGTATTGGTTTTTAATAGGAAAATCACATGATTGGTTGGCCTAATGTATGTGAAAGGCACATACCTGCTTTCAGTCCATCTTCCAGAAGGAAGTGGTTTGTTAGGTATTCTGGAACTAGTACAGCTGTACTCTGTAGGAGCACTTTCTGAGCTCATTAACACTAGAAGAATCAACAGCAAGCCCTTAGTTGGCCAGAAATAGGAACCACCAGTGTGAAATAATAGTGTAGGGAACCAAATACAACTTGACATGGTGAGTTCATGGCAAAGATAAACACCACTGTATTGAGCACCTCGGACCAAAAAGCTGTCATTGGCCAGTGCCTGTATCAATTCCATCTACTTTGATTTTGGGGTGGGCTGTCAGTGGTTCTCAGATTCTGTTACCAATAAGTTTCCCAGGTACTTGCAGAAGTAAGGAACAATTTGCTGATTGAAGAAGGATGCAAATTAGAAGTTGTTCATTATGTTCTGGATCCAGGGAATATAGTTTATGACTTTGGTGTAGACCCCATACTGGTCTGCCTCCCCACAATTAATGGAGCCCCAGGAAACTATGCCTCCCACAAACCATCGCTGTGTTTCATTATCTAGAAACACTAATGCCCCTCCACTATCACCTCTGCAGCTGTCCTTGCCACCAGATTCTAGTCCAGCACAGAGCATGTTAGCGGTTACTCTTGCTTCTGGGTAGGGCTTCTTTTCGTATGCAGCAGTACACTTTTGATGGTCGACAATTGGTATGTCCACAAACATTAGGTTTCTAGCAAGATACCCCCTCTGGGTTAACCCCCAGCCAGCCACAGTTCCAGTGTTGTCTGTCCTCATTAAGGATGCAGCTTCTTTTCTTGGCAGGCAAACTGGCATAATGCTTCTATTGAGTGTGACTTTGTTTTTGAGTTTAATCAGTGCTATGTCATTGTCAAAGCCAGCACCATGGGTGTAACCTTCGTGTATAAAGACAGCCTCAGGCCAAGCTTGAGTGTAATGAGGTGAGAGCCTTTTGAGGGTACCCATGCGGATGTCCAGGGAGGACGCTGCCTCTGTTTTCCCATATACAGCATGAGCAGCTGTTAGGACCCAGTTGTCCTGTACAAGTGCACCTGCTGCTGTAGTTTCACCCAGTAACAAGACTTGCCAAGGAAAGTCGCCAGGTTTTGCAGGCTGTCCCCCAACTATACGACCTCCTGTAGTGTGTGTGGACAGCCCACAAACTGAGGAAAGAGCAAAAAAACAAGTCTATATGTAATAATTGTCAGCCAGAGTTATATCCCATGAATTGATAGGCATTCTCCCTTTTAGGCAAGTGAGCCTCCTAAATAGTTTATAAAGACCTGATAAGTCCTTTTTTAGCTCCTTGAAAAGATCAGTAAGGAATTTCACAGATTGTTCTGTTTTGCTAAAACTAAGATGAGGGAACAGTACATACATATGTATGGCAGTACATAAAGGCAAAAGGGCAGGACCCCCTGCATTGCTTGTTTTGCCTCTTTGTGAGCTCACTAGGAATTCTGGGAAGGCAGGAACTAAGGTTATGATTTGCAAAATTACTGTTGCCTTTGTAAAAATCTAAAAATTGTAATGTTGCAGCAATAGATGCTTTTGGTTCTAAAATCTCTATTTTTGGTCTGGTTGAATTTTGCAGTGTCCTTATTGTAAACTAATTACTCAGGAATGGAGCATATATTTCTTATTGTGGTTGTGAACTTTGATTAAAACTTAGAAGCAGCATGTTAGCCAAATACAGGGCTAGAAAACTAATTTAAGCCAGCTAACACGGGAGTAATGATTGTATTATTACCTTTCAATTAAAAAATGCATTCTCAACTATTATTGTTGGAGCCAATTCTCGTTTAAAATTTTTTTTAAGTACTATTAAAAGGCAGATTGCATTAATGTTTAAAAATCTAGATGTTGAAAACAATTGCTTAGGGAAATAATGAAGTTATTAGCTTTGGGGTTTAATAGCATTTTTACAGAGAAGAAAAGTAACTCAACAAGAGTTCATGTTTATAAGTGTATAAATGGTTGGAGATAATTTAAGAAATCATTTAATTTCTTATGCTTGCC
This sequence comes from Lophiomys imhausi, assembly GCA_907164525.1. NCBI lineage: Eukaryota > Metazoa > Chordata > Mammalia > Rodentia > Muridae > Lophiomys > Lophiomys imhausi. The sequence goes on from CAJQZJ010032232.1 coordinate 7,531,756, forward strand.
TAGTTATAAGGTCAAAAATAATCAAGTGCAGGATGCAGTCCGCACCTAAGCGCCATGTGGCGGGGAGGGTAATGGGAGCACACTATTGGGAAGCACCAAGCCAGCCGAACCCAATGCTGAGCTGCGTTTTGGCCTCCCCTGCTAGACTCTGCCTATTGTCTGCCAGCTACTCTTGTCAGCTATGAATCTCTTATAAACACATCCATTACCAGGCTTGCAAACTGGGAGCAGTTTTTCTCCTTTGGAGCTCGTCCAGAATCCATCAGCCTCACACACATATTTACCTGCAAATCATTGGAAAAGCAAAAATGTTTAAATGTAGTTGTCACTTGCTTGAATAACCCCTTGAAAAATGTTGATTCTTGAGCATCTTTGGTGGGGAGAGGTGTGTGAATAACCATTTTCCATGATTTCATAAATAGGTATCTGCATTACCATGTTTGCTTGCAAAGTGGAAACCTTTTAGATGTGTAACTTGAATATGTATCAAGATCTCAAGTGCTTAATGATAAGGTTTTGACTTGTTAAATTAAACCATTTGGAATATATTGTGTGTTTGTAGTAGTCATTTACTAGATATGATCTGTTTTTACATTACTGCAAACTGGCATTAAAGTCACTTTAAGTGTAATATTTCACTTAGCACGTGGGAGAGAGGCCTTTTAATACTTTGTCTCCCTTAGCCAAAAGGTTGGTTTAAGTTTAAATTCAACGAACCTTAAGGGCTCAAGTTCCAAATACCACCCATCCCTCTTCGAAGAAAGTACTTACCATCACTGCTCATTGTGTAGAAAGTGTCTTCACAGCTGTACTGAATCACAGCTTTGTAGGTGGTCACTTCAGGGCCGGTGACATATTCCATGTGGCCATTGGGTAGGTCATCGGGAGGGCCACAGTCAATACCTAGGAAAGGAAGCCCTCTGTACCTGGGAGCCGATACTGAAAAGGTCTAGAAACTGGCCTGGTTGGGTTCTTGGATAGCACAAGTGAGGTGCCCAGTATGTTCTCTAGGACCAGTAAGTCTGGAGAGCCTTGCTGAGAGGTGGGCTTTGTGCTGGCCTTGTTTTCCTCTACAAGGTGTGTGGCACTAATGCCACCTCTGAAAATGGCAAGAATAACAAGCTTGATGAAGAAGCATCACTCCTGCTTTCTACTTAGGGAAACTTCCCTGGAAAGGAGTGACGGGCCTCTCCAGAGTAGGGAATTCACAAGTGCTTTCATGAAAGAAACGGTCTGCAGGAGAACATGGAAGAAAAGCCAAACCAGTGGACTAAGGGACTTACTTCTGCGATCCTTTCCACAACTTGAACTTTGCAGAAACCCTGAGGGGTGTTAGTTGTTTCAGGTTTTTTTGAGACAGGGTCTATATGTAGCCCTGGGTGTTACAGAACTCTGTAGACCAGGTTGATTGGCCTTGAACTCAGAATCAGTCTGTCTCTGCCTCCTAAGGGGTTAAAGGCATGTGCCAATGTTTTTTGTTTTGTTTGGCTTTTCAAGACAAGATTTCTCTGTGTGGCCCTGGCTCTCCTGGACTCACTCTGTAGACCAGGCTGGCCTCGAACTCACAGAGATCCACCTGCCTCTGCCTCCCAAATGCTGGGATTAAAGGCATGGGCCACCACTGTACCCGACTAAGATGCTCAGATTTTTTCCTGCATTTCTTTTTGTCCACAAGGAACACCCATTTTAAAGTTAGAAATTATTTCAGAGCACACTACCTTTCCCCACCCAGTACTTTGGTTTCTCTTAGTCCAGAGACTTTAGAAGTAAATCTGGAATTCAAGCCCTAACAAGTTCATTTGGCAGGGGAGGTGGGGATGACTAGAGAAGCCACAGAAGTGATGTAGTAGTGGGCTGAAGAGATTGCTCACTAGGAAAATGCTTGCTTTTTAAGATCCCTGGCACCCATGTAAAAAAATCCAGACATGGCAGTGTGCCTCTTAAATCCTTGAAGCTGGTAAAACAGTATGTCGGGCGTCCTCCAACCCAAGTGAATCTCAACCAGTGTGTTACCACCCTTTGGGGGGTCACAGGACTATCGAAAAATATTTACAGTTTGTAACAGCAAAATTACAAACTAGTAAAAGTTTTGTGGTTGGAGTCACTACAACATGAACTATGTCACAGGGATCACAGTATTAGGAAGGTTGAGAACCACTGGTCTAACCTGTGCACATGTAAAGGGACAACACAGAAATGGTACAGACAGCGGCAAGGGGAGGGGATTGTCACCGTACTCCTGCACTCTGGCATCTGCCGGTCCTAAGATCCGTTTTTCTGACAGACAGCAGTGAATGATTTCAGGGGGGCAGAACCCTGAAGACAAAATTCAGAAAATGAGCTCCCTGTTAACTCCCCAGGCCAGTGCTCCCAGGTCAGGGCAGCAACTGTGGAAGCTTGCCCTTGGACCTGTGGCCCAGTCGCCTTCATGTTTCCTGCAACCAGCTCTACTGGTTTATGTCACCTGTTTTGATTGTAGTGGCATCATTCTGTTTTTTGGAACAGGGTTTCTCCATGTAATCCTGGCTGGCCTGGACCACCTGCCTGCCTCCTGAGTGCTGGCATTAAAGGCATGCACGATCACTCACAGAAATTTTTTTTTAGATTTCATGAGCTTGAATATTTTGCCTGCATAGATACTGGTGTACCACATGTGTGCCTGGTGTCTAAAGAGGTCACAAGGCAGCCTTGAATCTCCTGAAATGGGTTAGGGGAGTTGTGAGCTACTTTAGGCTCTGGGAACTGAACTCCAGGCCTCCACAAAAATGGGAAGTGTGTTTAACTTCTGAGTCATCTCTACAGCCCTTTCCTGCATTTTTTTTTTTTTTTTTTTTTTTGGGTGGTTGAGAAAGGGTTTCTCTGTAAGACTATCTTGGAAACTCTG
>CAJQZJ010032232.1:7539639-7552054 GCA_907164525.1 Lophiomys imhausi
TTTTTTTTTTTTTTTTTTTGGTTTTTTGAGACAGGGTTTCTCTGAATATCTCTGGCTGTCCTGGACTCGCTTTGTAGACCAGGCTGGCCTCGAACTCACAAAGATCCGCCTGCCTCTGCCTCCCAAGTGCTGGGATTAAAGGCGTGCGCCACCACCGCCCAGCTCTTTCCTGCATTTTTTTACACAAAGTGCCAGATGGGGCCAGTGAGATAACTTCATCCATAAGGTAGGCAAACCTGGCAACCTGAATTCGATACCTGGAACCTACATGGCAAAAAGAAATGACACTGACCTCCACCCTGGTGTGTGTGCAGGCACACGTACCACACGTATCCACAAAATACACCCAACATGTTGCCAGTGCCAGTGATCCCAATACTCCAGGAGGCAAGGCAAGTGGATCTCTGAGTTTAAGGCCAGCCTGGTCTACAGAGTTTCCAAGATAGTCTTACAGAGAAACCCTTTCTCAACCACCCTGTTCTTCCCCCCCAAAAGAAGAAGAAGTGCAAGTGTTTGAGAAAAACTGCCAAGATCATTTACTAAAATGTTAAGCCAAGTGTGCAGGCACACACCTTTAATGAAAGACCTGGAGAGCCAGCCTGGTCTACAAAGGGAGTCCAGGACAGTCAGGACTCTTACACAGAGAAACCTGGTATCAAAAAAAAAAAAAAAAAACGGGGCCCGAGAGATGGCTCAGTGGTTAAGAACACTGGCTGCTCTTCCAGAGGTCATGAGTTCGATTCCCAGCAACCACATGGTGGCTCACAACCATAATGAAATCTGGTGCCCTCTTCTGGCCTGCAGATATACCTGCAGACAGAACACTATACATAATAAATAAATCTTAAAAACAAACAAAAAAATGTGTGGTTTTGCAGTCCAAGGAACAATAGAAAAGAGCCTGAATGGAAGGTTTGCAAAATGGGACTCCCCTATTTGACCCTCCATGGACTGGACTCCATTCCTAGCTGTCATTCCATGGTTATTGCTTTCTACCACTGGGATTCAGTGACAATTTTGAAGAACACAAAGAGGATGGGTTAATCTCTTACCTGTGCCCCTGAAGCAACACGCTAAGCAGTTTTTAAAATTATATTCCCTCTCCCTGAACAGCACTATTTATAACTCTGCAGAATGTACTCTTTCCAGGCCTGTCTAATCATTAGGGCTCAGGGGCTGTTCCTTGGGAAGGTCGTCAGCTGACCAGGGAAGACTTAATTTAACAGGAGGAGTTAGGCAGAGCTCATGGGGCAAGGTGAGCACACTCCTTCCTGTTGTTTCAGCCACTTCACAGAGAGCTGCTGCAGTGTGCAGATGAACAGAAGGTTTTTGTTTGTTTTAATGAGTAGCTTTCTAAAAGAGCATTTACAACAGACAGGGGTGTTGGGTGTGCAGGCTAAGTGATCAAGAGCACACTTGGTGTGTAGGAGTTCAGTCCTCAGCACCAAAAGTACAACTTTCAGCCAGGGGTGACCATATACAGCTATAATCCCAGCATCAGAGAGGCTGAAGGAGGAAATCATGAATTCAAAGTCAGCCTGGGTTACATCTTAAACCACTGTCTAAATAACAAAGTTATAGTTGGGTGTAGTGCACACTTTTAATCCCAGCACTCAGGAGGCAGAGGCAGGCGGATCTCAGTGAATTTGAGGCCAGCCTCATCTATAAAGTGAGTCCAGGACAGCCAAGGATGCACAGAGAAGCCCTGTCTCAAAAAACCAAAAAAAAATAATAATAATAATTTTTAAAAGACAGAACTGCATGTGGTGGCAATATGCTATTCATCCCAACACTTGAGAGACAGGAGAATTTTTTTTTTTTTTTTTTTGGTTTTTCGAGACAGGGTTTCTCTGAATATCTCTGGCTGTCCTGGACTCGCTTTGTAGACCAGGCTGGCCTCGAACTCACAAAGATCCGTCTGCCTCTGCCTCCCAAGTGCTGGGATTAAAGGCGTGCGCCACCACGCCCGGCTCAGAAGGAGAATTTTGAACTTCAGGCCAGCCTGGACTACATAGCAAAACTGTCTCAAAACAAAAATGAAAGGCAAGATTCCCTCCCCCCAAAAAACCATTTTTTTCTCCATAGCCATTCCTCTTTGCTGCAAATTTACTACTTTGCTTTTCTTTATGCATAGGTACTGCCCATTTTCATATCTAATTTCAAAGCCATCATGATCTTAGGCACTTAGTTTTTTAGTGACTCACTTCCAGAAGCTCGAAGCCAGTATTGCAGACTACGGAAAAGCTGTCCTTCAGGATGTACTTGGCTTGCACTGGTGAAATGTGGCCATTAGGTGGCGCCGTTGGATCAGGGCAGTGCTGTGCTGTGCAGAGAAACAGGCTTCTTTTAGATGTCCGTTACAGGCAGGTCTGAATTTAGCAATCTGCATTGTTGGTTTATAAATAAAACAAGAGGCAGAGAGAGCCTGCCTTACAAATGGTGGTGGTCCTAGCATCTAACATCAAAGGCAAATTTAAGCTAAGTCACTTCCACAAATTGACTTGTTTCTTTCTCCATGACTCATCTACAGGTAGGTAAGAAAGCCAGATATTGGGCTGGAGAGATGGAGCTGCAGTTCAGAACACTACTTAACAGAGGACTCCAGTGTGGATCCTAGCACCCACATTGGGTGACTCACAACTACAGGGAACCCCAGCTCCAAGGGACCTGACCCTTCTGTCGTCCAGGGGCATCTGCACACACATAGCATACAGACACTTATGTTGTTGTTTTGTTTTTGTTTTTCAAGACAGGATTTCTGTGTGTAACCCTGGCTGTCTTGGACTCCAGGCTGGCCTCGAACTCACAGAGATCTACCTGCCTCTGCCTCCCGAGTGCTGGGATTAAAGGCGTGCACCACTACATCGGGCCCATTTTTTGGTTTCTTTGAGAGAGGGTTTTTCTTTTTTTTTTCGAGACAGGGTTTCTCTGCGTAGCCCTGGCTGTCCTGGAACTCACTGTGTAGACCAGGCTGGCCTTGAATTTAAGAGACCTGCCTGCCTCTGCCTCCTGAGTGCTGGCATTAAAGGTGTGTGCCACCACTGTCCGGCTAACACTTTTTTTTTCTTTTAAGAAAACCAGGCCGGGCGGTGGTGGCACACGCCTTTAATCCCAGCACTTGGGAGGCAGAAGTAGGCGGATCTTTGCGAGTTCGAGGCCAGCCTGGTCTACAAAGCGAGTCCAGGACAGCCAGAGCTGTTAAACAGAGAAACCCTGTCTCGAAAAACCAAAAAAAAAGAAAAAAAAAGAAAACCAGGGGCTGGAGAGATGGCTCAGCGGTTAAGAGCACTGGCTGCTCTTCCAGAGGTCATGAGTTCAATTCCCAGCAACCACATGGTGGCTCACAACCATCCATAATGAAATCTGGTGCCCTCTTCTGGCCTGCAGGGGAACATGCAGATAGAGCTCTCATATACGTAGAATAAATAAATAAATCTTTAAAAAAAAAAAAAAGAAAACCAGTCCTTGCCAGGCGGTGGTGGCGCACGCCTTTAATCCCAGCACTTGGGAGGCAGAGGCAGGCGGATCTTTGTGAGTTCGAGGCCAGCCTGGTCTACAAAAGTGAGACCAGGACAGCCAGAGCTGTTACACAGAGAAACCCTGTCTCGAAAAACCAAAAAAAAAAAAAGAAAACCAGAGGATGCCGGGCGTGGTAGTGCACCCCTTTAATCCCCACTAGGGAGGCAGAGACAGGCAGATCTCTGTAAATTCTAGGCCAGCCTGGTCTACAAAATAAGTCTGGGACAGCCAGGGCTGTTACACAGAGAAACCCTGTTTTGAACATGTCCCCCACCCCCCACACACACACAAAGAAAACAAGATATGCAGAGCAATGGAGTTCTCTATGCCAAGAGGATGGGATATGTGGTTTACAGCCTACAGTGTATACTTCTAGGAAAAGAGCAAGACAGATAAAATGCCAGTGTTGGGTGTGGCCTTCCCCTGGAATCTTAATATACTCGGTGCTTGGCTCAATGACTGGGCAACAGGGATTTGACTATTTCCCACTTGATTGTGGGCAGAGACTGTTGGGAAAGCTGGTGTAGAAAATGGCTAATTAATAAAATTACCAGTATTTAAAGTATGAATTAATTGACGGTGTTGTTAATCCCTAACCCGCCATTATACGTGAGTACGCACAGAGACCTGATGTTTTTGTTTTTTTTTTTCATTTAGGTTTTTCAAGACAGGGTTTCTCTGTGTATCCCTGGCTGTCCTGGACTCACTTTGTAGACCAGGCTGGCCTCGAACTCACAGAGATCCACCTGCCTCTACCTCCCGAGTGCTGGGATTAAAGGCATGTGCCACCATGCCTAGCGAGACCTGATAGATTTTAAGAAGCCTTGGCCTGTATTGTGCGATCTTAGCCCATCTAAGCTAGCTCATAATTCTATTCCCCAAATAATGACCCCATAAATACATACATCCCTTTGGACTGCTATTCTCCACTCTCTGCCTGATGTTTCAGGCCACATGGAATGCTCTTCTTTAATCTACCCCATCGTGTTTCTCCTCCTCCTGCTCCTGGCTTCTACTCTTCTTCTTCTGGAGGCTTCTTCCTCCCTGCTTCTCTACTTCAAAAGTCCGCACACCTTAGTCCTGCCTACCTCTGTCTTTGCACAATCTCAGGCCTCAGCATTTATTCAACCAATAAGAGACAAGGATTAGAAAACAAAGTAATAGACAACAAGCAGACCTCTAGGACCAATTAATTAGCATTTAGAGTGCATAACATTACCCATCAATTAAATACTGATTAATAATTTAATTAGCCATTTTCTACACTCTGGCCTCTGCATTTACTATCCTATCCACATCTATTTATTTATTTATTTGGGTTTTCAGAGCAGCTTTCTCTGTGTAACAGCCCTGACTGTCCTGGACTCACTTTGTGGACCAGGCTGTCCTTGAACTCACAGAGATCCACCTACCCCTGCTTCCTGAGAAACCACCACATCTGGTCTCTCTCTCTCTCATATATATATATATATATATATATATATATATATATATATATCAAATGCTGAAGATTGAGCACAGGGCCTTGTGCATGCTGGACATGCACCTGCCACTGAGTTGTGTCTTCACCCTTAGCATATATCTATAGAAAGTAAAGATGGGGGCTGGAGAGATAGCTCAGAGATTTAGGGCAGTGGTGAGTGGTGTCTGGGTAGGTGGGTGGTGCAGGGGATAATCTAGGAGGAAGCATGGACCTATCATCCCAGCACTCGGGCTGAGGCAGGAAGACTAAAATTTAAGGCCAGCTTGAGCTATAAATGAAGTTTGAGGCCAGGCATGGTAGTGCACCCCTTTAATCCCATCACTTGGGAGGCAGAGGCAGGTGGATCTCTGTGAGTTTGAGGCTAGTCTGGTCTACAAAGTGAGTCTAGGGCAGCCAGAGACGCTCAGAGAAACCTTGTCTCGAAAAAAAAAAAAAAAGTTTGAGGCCATCTGACCTACAACTTAGACCCTATCTCAAAATAGCAGAACTGAGGAAAGAGGGAGGTTGCTTAGGTAAATGGCCTCTGGGTAAAGGGATAGAAGGAGGAAGGGAAGACTGTTGCTATTTCCCCACCACTTGACAGACGATCTGGGCACTCGATGTGGGCTCCCTTCCTAGCCCTGCCAGAAGGTCCAATGCTGTGTAGTTAGTTGATGTGGCGTAAGCAGCAGAAACTGTTTCCTTTGCTGTCTGGACCTGAGTCACGTGCTTACCTGTCCTTGTGTAGTGTATCTTCCAGCCTGTGTGGTTCCCCGACTCATCCGTGGTGAAGGTGATAGTCACCCTGTTGCTGTGTGCTTCAATCCTTTGGGGCAACGTCTTCCCACAAAATGGGCCGTATTCCCCCTTGTCTGTTTGGATCTGAACAAAGAGACTCTGAACCCCCAGGACCTGCTACAGGACTTTAGCCTGGCTGTGGCAGGCTGGAGACAAAAGGTGGGTACCTTATCCCTCATGCTGAAGCCACAGCCTGGCTTAGACCTCCCCAGAGAAAGGCTGAATGAGGCTCACTGGAGGACAGGGGGCAGTGTTGAAAGATATGGGGGGCTGTTGAGGGGAAAGAGCTGTGACAAGGGTGCGAGTTGCAGACCTTGAGCAAGTCGTAGGGGCACTGGGCTTCAGGGTGCGTCTCCACGTCGAAGGACTCCACAAAGTCCAGGATGACTCTGAAGCCGTCCTCCAGGTGGATGCTGTAGGTGCAGCTGGAGAGTTTGGGGTATGGCTGCGGGTACTCAGGGCTACTGAACTCCCCAGACCTACCAGTGAACACTTGGCCTGAACACAGGGCTGGGAAGCAAAAAGAGGACAAGGTGGCATGGGTCTACTTCTGGAGGACAGTACTTGAGAGTATCGAAATACCTGGGACATCTATGTCCTAGGTTTGGTCAAGGCCCTGCACTTGACAATCTGTAGAGGCAGGAGAGGCCCGAACTCCCACCCCAAACAATGCTGAAAGACAATCTGGAAGGGGATTCTGTTGCCCTCAGACTTTAGCTGACGCAGGGTAGTGTCAGGGATAGCTTGCTAGTGCCCAAGCTCCTACCCCACCCAGGTCAGAGTCACAGCTAAAAAGGTGGTGAGCAAAAAAAGGGAGGCCAGAAGGAAGTGGGTCCTGGAAGTAGGTGTCAGGCGATCTCTTCCCAAGGTCCCTAGGAATTCAGGGAAAGGAAGGTGGCGCCTCCCCCTTGAACTGGGGGCTTCTTCCTGCTCTCAGATCTCTCCAGTGCCACCTCAGCAGTTCCCAAGTGAGTCCACAAGGGGGCTCCCACCCATGTCTGGCAGAGACCAACCCAGAGTTCTTGATACCAGACTGAAAAGGCCTTTCCCAGGCCCTCCTTCCCTGTTCTTAGAAATGGCCCTGGGGACATTTGAGGGAAGTTTATGTCACCATTGTGCACACAGCCTGCCCTCCTTTCTCAGGCTGCCATGCTGCCCTGTAGGTGGAGACCAGGGTTCATAACTTAGGGAGGTCCTGCTCCCAGTCTGCCTGCTCAGGGTGGGGACAGACCGGTGAGAAGGCTTGTAGGAAGTGAAGTCTTTCCATACTGCCTTCATTCCATGCGGTTGTTCCCAAATGGATGCAGGGTGACTAGCCTGATCCCTCAGCAACACCTCCCTTGGTGTCTCCCCAATCAGGCAACAAAGACCTGCATTGTCCTATCAACAAGAATTGGCTATAGATGTCCTGAGCTCAACCTCAGGAGACCCAGTAGAGGTAGGAGGGCCTCCCTGTGTGAGCTCAGGCTAATCCCTGTCCATTCAATGCCCATCTACAAAATAAGAGGCTAAAGCAAGCCCTTTGCGAGTGTCTATGTCCCTGGAGGGGGTCTCCACATTTGGGCTGTGAGACAAGGAGGATTATTAAGATGAAAGGACCCAAACTGCTCTACTGCCCTCCAACTCTTCCCCTCAAGAGAGACACAGCCACAGTGGAGATGGAGACGGGTTTATTATTGTCATGGGTAAGGTGAATGGGTGCTGCAGCTGCCAGCACTCTGGCCTGACAGAGCTGCACCGTGTGGGTGTGCATTGGCATCGGACCCATTGTGGTGAGCAGGCTGTAGCTGAGGGACGTTAGAGGCTTTGCCCTGGAATAGAGATGGGGGGCATCAGGAAGACTGAGGAGAATGGGGCCAGGGCAAAGGATCAAGAGACAGGGTAGAGGAGGCCAGATTGTTCAGCTGCTGGTGTCAGGAACAGTGACTTGAGCCTGCCTGAACCCTCTACCCTGAGGTTCTCTGGTGGACAAGGAAGCTTAAGGTGTGCCAGGCTTAGCCAGAGATGCCAAGTGTACCTAGGAACCACCCAGGAGGAAGAGACAATTAGCTGGTGGAACTACGGTTTCCAGAGTGGGGGCAGGGAATGAGTACACTCCTGGAGGGAGGGGAGGTGTTAGGCTTGCTAATAGCCTTGGAGGGAACAGAAGAACCCAGCTCCCTGGACAGCACAAGTCCTGTCTTGGGAGCTGGAGCAAGGTGGTACAGATCGGGTGCCCCTCCCACCTCACCTGAGCAGGTGTGCTTGTTCTGGTGGAGAACGTAGCCCGCTCGGCAGGAGCAGTAGTAGCCGCCCAGGTAGTTGTGGCAATAATGGTCACAAGGGGCTGAGTCTCCTGGGGACATTCGGCATTCATCCACATCTAAGAAAGGAGGGGGCCGGCAGGCAGGAGGGAAGGAGATGGAATAGAGAGCTTAGGCCTTGGTGGCCCGCTTGAGTGGGGGCCTGCTGCTTAGCAAGTCACAGGCCTCGGACCAGAGATGCAAACAGTAGCCTTGCTAAGCCAGTGACAAGAGTCCTGCTCAAAGCTGGCCAGGCAACGGAGGGAACAGCCACCACCTGCCCAGTGGTGGCAGGGTAGATGAAGTTCCATGGACCTCATGTGGCAACTTTCTGAGCACTAAGAGGTTGAGCTACTTGCCTGAGGTGGACAGTCCCCTCCAGTGACCAGAGTGTGCAGAAGCCTCATGCTGCAGGCTGAGGTGAAGCCCGTGCAAGCTCTCTGTCACCTGATCAGTGCTCTGCAGCAGCATTACAGCATTACTAGTGCAGCCTGGGTCACTACACTGGACGACGTCAGTCAGGCCATGGCAGGGCTGGCCTGTTCTGCCGGTTTGACCTGAATCTAGAGCCCCAGGAGAGGTGGGAGGCCAAGAGACCCAAAGATGGGGATGAGGCTAAGATAAGACAGTCACCCAGCCACAGCCGGGCTGCCTGGGCCCACCACTGCTCACCCTCCGCTGCATAGAAGGCCTCAAACCCCGTGAATGGCTTCTCATTGGAGTAGTCGGAGTGAAAGGTGACCTCCAGGTTGGGACCCAGTGAGTAGAAGGTGTCATTGCCAGGTGCCTGCTCAGTATCTGTACTCTCCTGCCCACACAGTGTGGCTAGCACCTTGGTCCCTGAGCTCAGCTGTAGGGACAGGGGGAGGGAAGGTTAGAACTAGGCCTGCCCTCCCTTCTGAACAGACTTTGCCATACCCATAAGAGGGCCCTAGTCAAGCACCCTGTCAGGTACCTTGACAAAGTCATATTCGCAGCGGTAAGAGAGTTCCAGGTTGAAATGGGTGAAGTAGAGACGCAGGCGGTAGCCAGGGGGTGCGGTCAGCATCCAGGACCGGTCCTGATTGTTGCCATACTTCCCTGGGAAGCCAGGGGACACCAGGCGCCCGAATACAGGCTCCGGCCACTTTGAGCCCAAAAGTGTGGCCACCAAGCTCCACAGCAGGCCCAGGAAGATCAGCAGCCTGTGGGCAGGGGAAGGACATGAGGGCCCAGGCCTAATCTCTCCTGCTTCCCCGGAGGCCATGGGTCACTCACCCACCTCATGATGCCATCCAGCTCTGCAGGCCCAGCTCCACTCACCTTTGATCTGTTTGTCCAGCACCTGGCCCTGCCCCCAGCCTCCCAAACCCAAGGATTCTGGGAACCCATTCATAGCCCCTGCCTGCTTGCCTCACTTCTAGGCAGGAGGGCTTGGTGGCTCTGGGAGCCAGAAGCTTGATTTGGTCCATGGCCTGGTGGTAAGCCTTAACTCCACCCTCACCAATCCTCAGTGCTTCCTTCCCAGTTCCACCAGAAAAGATTCTCCATGTCAATGTGGTGGAGAGCCTAGGACCCCACCCCCACCAACTCAGGGAGAGGCAGAAAAAGTGGAGAAAACACATGAACCTAAGAAGAGACAGAAAGTGGAGCACAAGACAAGAAGCGGCTACATTTGGAAACATAAACAGTGGGTGGCAAGCAGAAGGGGGTCTTGCAAGTAACTTCTGAGCCGGAAACAGAATCAGGAAGCTGGAGCCCCTAGCCCTGGCCCTGGTTTGGAGGTAACATTACTCATTTGAAGACAGGGTCTGTTTAGCCCTGACTGGCTTTGAACTGTGGAGATCAATCAGGCTGGCCTCATTGTAGTAATACTCCTGCCTCTGTTACTAGAGTGTTGTGGGGAGGAACTTTCATCCCAGAAATTATATAAAGATTGAGAAATGGGGAGGCTTGGTCTATGGAGAGAAGAATGGGCTTTTGATTGGACTGTTGGCCTGCTTTCATTACTCACGAGGATGGCGGTGTTTTAGATGGTGTTCATGTGCATGCATCTGAGTGCTGAGCTATGTGCTTTTAGAGGCTGGAAGAGAGCACTGGATCCCCTGAAACTGGAGTTGCAGGCAGCTAGGAGCTGGGTACTGGAAACTGAACTTGAGTCCTCTGGAAGAGCAGCAAGTACTCTTAACTGCTGAATCATCTCTCCAGCCCCAAGGATGCCTTTTTTTTTTTTTTTTAGTTTTTTGAGACAGGGTTTCTCTGTGTATCCTTGACTGTCCTGGACTCACTTTGTAGACCAGGCTGGCCTTGAACTCACAGAGATCCTCCTGCCTCTGCCTCCTGAGTGCTGGGATTAAAGACGTGTGCCTCCATTCCTGAGATTTCTTTTAAACATCATCGTTCTTGGGCGTGGTGGCGCACGCCTTTAATCCCAGCACTTGGGAGCAGAGGCAGGTGGATCTCTGTGAGTTCAAGGCCACTGGTCTACAGAGTGAGTTCAAGGGCAGTCAGGGCTGTTATACCGAGAAATCCTGTCTCGAAAAACAAAACAAACAAACGAAAGCAGAGAACAGAGATTTATTCAATGTGGTCACATTGGGAAGAACAAAAGTCTAGTGAGCTTCCCCAATCTATCTATAGGGTCCTGACCTGAGGTTTAGGTTTAATTGGAGATGATTGAGAGGTATGCATAGCTGAGTATACTGCTCAAAACGTGGTCCTACCCATCATCATTGTCTCAGCTGCCCGTCAGGTGATCTGAAATTGTCAGAACTGTGTAAAATGTATTTCTCTGGCAGGCAGTAGGCCTGAGTCTTTGCCTTCCCCCGACACAAGATGCCTGGGAGGTTCTAATGCCTTGGCATCCATTATTTCAATAGTTGAGTCAAAAGAAGGGCACAATGTGTCCCTTCGGAATAGTTTTCCTCCTCCCAAGGTGGTTATTATGCTCATGGGTAGGGAGATCCTCCCATGTGAGCTACAGTTCCTCACCAGTTTGTCCTCACAGACATGCTGGCAATGTGTTGCCCTTGGTGAGTTGTGATAGAGAAGGAGCTGGGGAGATAGGGTACCGGCATGTTTCCTGCATTATTGTTGACAGGAATTTCATGTCAAGAGAGGAAGGAGACTGTCAGTTGGGAACAAACCCAACTGAGACCATCATTTTGCAAGGAGGCACAGCTGAATGCCACAAAATGGCAGTTGCTTGGGTTGGAGGATAGTCACATACAACAGTTGGGTAACCGCTGCCTCACATCATGAAGAATTGAGTCAGGCTATGAGAGGTAATAGGCCCTAGCCATAAAGAATTGCTTGGCCCCAGTCTGACCATTCTGCTCCACCTGTAGAAACAATGTGTCCAGGTATTGAAAACAACCCACCCTGCTTCCAGTCAAACTACAAAAGTTATAACCTGGCAGCTACTCTACCCATGTATGTGTGTATGTCCATACACCTGACCCCCAGCCTCTCCTGAACACACTCAACTTCCATTCTGTGGTAAGGGTGAGTCCCCTCACTGTTCCAATAAGGCAGTCTCAGCCTGTTAAGATCCCATCTGTCCAGAGGCCTCCTGCAATTAAGGCAGAGTTGTATACAACACATGGAAGAGCGCAGCTGGATTCGAAGGTGAGGGTCTTCCATAGTGTGGGGGGATGGTAAACAGTGAACAAGCCCAGCTCGGATACTCCATGTACAAGAGGCACAGCTGGATTCCACAAAATTGCACAGAGCTTGCTTGGCTTGGGAGACTGGTCACACAATAGTTGCCCTGTTCAAGTAAACAAGTAGTCACCCACGCTTGTGTAAGCGACACTAATTAAATGCAGTGGGACTGGGACACACACACCACACAAGACTGGAAAGTATAAGGGGGCCCACTGAGAGAAAGGGATGATGATGGGGACAGATGAGAGGATATTAGGTGGATTTGGTCAAGTACATTATATATGTGAATGAAGCTGTGAAAGAAAAAAACTTAAAGTAGGGGGCTTGGAGAAATGGCTCAGCAGTTAAGAGCACTGGCTGCTCTTGCAGAGGACCCAGATTCCATCCCTAGCACTCACACAGCCTCTAACAAACTGTAGCTCCAGTTTCAGGGGATCTGATGCCCTCTCTGGTCTCTTCGGGCACATGGTTCACCAAGAAGTTATACAGGCAAAACATTCATACACATAAATAAAACTTCAAAAAAAAAATAGGAAATAAACTTGGCAAAAAAAAAAAAAAAAAAAAGCCGGGCGGTGGTGGCGCACGCCTTTAATCCCAGCACTTGGGAGGCAGAGGCAGGTGGATCTTTGTGAGTTCGAGGCCAGCCTGGTCTACAAAGTGAGTCCAGGACACCCAAGGATACACAGAGAAACCCTGTCTCGAAAAA
>CAJQZJ010032232.1:7552154-7575896 GCA_907164525.1 Lophiomys imhausi
AGAGGCCAGCCTGGTCTACAAAGTAAGTCCAGGACAGCCCTTACTGCTACACAGAGAAACCCTGTCTGGAAAAACAAAACAACAAAAAAAATTACATTGTATCTCCACCCCGCCACCTCAGCAGAAACATTGTGCTTGGGGAAGTAGTAAAAGGGTAAGGACATATCCACATCTAGAACTCTGCTTACTAATCTAGTGGCTATACAAATTTCTGTTTTCTGTGCTGGGGAATGAACCCTGGATCCCCTCATGCTAAGTGTGTACCCAACTACAGAGCCACACTCACCATCCTGCAAGTGGCTTTCCATTTTCCTAGGAGCTATAACAAAACGGCTCTCTCTCTCTCCTCGTCTCCCTCTCCTTCTCTTTCTTTTCTTCTTCCGGCTCCTAAACATGGCTTTTTGTTTGTTTTTCAAGACAGGGTTCTTCTATGTAGCCCTGGCTGTCCTGGAACTCATTCTGTAGACCAGGCTGAGCTTGAACTCACAGAGATCCGCCTGCCTAGAGGCCTCCCGAGTGCTGGGATTACAGGTGTGCGCATCCACCTCCTGGCTCCACTGAGTCATTTACACTACCTTTCTTTTTATTATTTGCTGTGTGTACACAGCCAAGGACTATACAGACCCTGTCTTGAGAAAAAAAACAAAAACCAAAAACCCTACAAGACTAGCGTCACTTGAGATGTGACTTATCACCTCTACTTGTGACTTTTCTTGGGTGGGGGGTTCGAGACAGGGTTTCTCTGTTTTCCTGGCTATCCTGGACTCGCTTTGTTTGTGTTTGTTTTGGTTTTTCGAGACAGGGTTTCTCTGTGTATCTCTGGCTGTCCTGGACTCACTCTGTAGACCAGGCTGGCTTTGAACTCACAGAGATCCACCTCCCTCTGCCTCCCTCGTGCTGGGATTAAAGGCATGCGCCACCACGCCCAGCCCTGGACTGGCTTTGTAGACCAGGGTAGCCTGGAATTCACAAGAGATCCACCTGCCTCTCAAGAGCTGGGATTAAAGGTGTGCCACCATGCCTGGCTGTGACTAACTTCAACCAAGGTCCCTGTGAATCCTTCCTCATGTTCCATTTGAAGAACCCAAGGAAACAATATGTACTGGATCATCACAAAACACTGCAAAGGACAGAGGGCAGTGGGCAAGCTCACAACCTAGAGGTCCCTCTGGTCACTGTCCCAGGCTTCAGCAGCCTGGACTAGATATCTGCTTGCATTGTCTACAGAGGACTAGGGCTGTCTCTCTAGACCCTTTTCTGGAGGCCAGAGGCCTGTCTTGTACTACCTGGTGATCTGAGTACAAGGCTGTGTCCCCACTCAAATCGCCTCCTTAGCAAAGTCAGGTGTCATAGAAACCCATTATGGATGACACAAGTCACTCCATCAAGAAACTCCAAGGGTTTTAGGAGCTGTGACTAACTAGGGACCAAGACCAAATGAATAAATTACAGAATAGGCAAGCGTAAGAGACAGACAGCTTCCCAGACATTATTAGCCCAGGATCCACCAGCTACAGAATCTGTAAACCAGAGCATGGTTAACTTGAAGGTTAAAAAACTGTAGGTAAGATTTCCAGTTTGCCATTGTGGCTCCTGCTTACAATCTCAGCTCTGGAGTTCAAGGCCACCCTGGTCTACAGAATGAGTTCCAGGATAGCTAGTGCTATACAGATAAACTATCTTAAAACACAACCCAACTAAAGATTCTATTCTCCAGGGCAAATTGATCTATCCAAGAATTCCTTTGCTCTACATCAATAGGCTCAGAAACCAGAGCTTCCCTTTTCTGTTGAAGGCTCAGTCAAAGCAGAAACAGACTGCACTATAGGTGTCTGCAGAAAGCCCTTGGTGTTTGCAATTGGTTCTCTTGCTCTCTGCTACCTCTGATCCAAGTTGGGACACTTGGTTCAGGGGGCTGATAGATGTGGCTCTAGTCACAGCACTGTTGGTCAGGGTGCCAGGCACATAAGGGACTCAGGTCACAGTGCAGATGGAGTCTGGGCCCCAGTTTGGTTCCAGACACTCAACTTAAGGATCTGGAGGTTGTCCCACCTGCTCCCTCCAGCAGCAATCCTGCCTGGGTCCCTAGGTGTATAGAGCTGCCTTAGGCTGGAAGATGGTGGTCCATGGATATCTTTCTGGGAACCCATGTTTGGTCTGAGCTGCAGATGGCATCTGGCATTTGGCACTCAGACTGCCTTTGGGCTTCCTGGTGTCAAGCCCACAGCAGAGCAATTCTGTCCTCCACTACTTGGGTGGGCAGGCAGGCGTTTTTATCCCAACATTTGAATAGAAGAGCTTTGGGAATGGGTACCTAAGAAGTCAGAGTGAGGCCATTAAGAGTGTGACCAACCAGCTCACCAGCGTACGGCTTAGTGTGCCAGACGCTGGGTCCCCAGAATTGCTCCGGTCAACACAGGGCCCTCTGTGGCTGCTCAAGTGAGGGAGATCACTCCAAAAGGGATCAACCGCCTTGATGCCCCTGCCTGCCTATAACTTTGCCATAAATTCCCCTCTCCCTGCACCTTGGCTAGAGTGGGGAAGGTGTTGGTGACTCCTGCCCTTGCAAGCCAGAGTGGACACAGAGCTGCACCTGGCTCCTCTACAGAAACCTCTGCTGGGCTGAGGGTGAGGTTCAGCACCTTGGAGAGAGGACAGCCCTGTGCCTGTAACCTTTTGAAAACTGGGAGAGCTCCTGGAAGGCTTGGAACTCACAATCAGATATACAGTAGAACCATTGCGTGCCTGAGCAGATATGAATAGGCAGTCTTCAGGTGATGGCTTGGGCCAAGGCCCTGCCAGTCCCTTCTGGGATTACCTCTAGCACCAGGGTGCACCCTGCCTCAGATCTGCAAGATGCCCACACTCTCAGAACACTCCAGGGCAGTTCAAAAGCTACAGCCTCAGGCTGCCCTACCTGGATCCTTCTTCCCACAGCACCTGGGTGAGGGGTGATGAATGGCTAGTCAGGTTCTCGGAGATCTAGGGGCTGCTCTTAGGACTGCTGGGTTTCCTCTGAGCCAGAGGCCACAGAACACCCCCACATCCAGCAGTATCACTGGCGGGACCAGAAAAGGTCAGGGGTCGTGACTGAACTTGTTATAAATACACGTGTTTTTTGTTGGGTGACAGGGCATAGATGGTGCTGTACAGAGCTGGTATAGGCTTGGGGCTGATCGCCGTAGAGATAGACAGAGACCGAGTCCACCAGTAGGGCAGGCCAGGCAGCATTCTGGTGCCTGTAACACTTGGTTGGTGGGCAAGAGTCATCTGGGAGTCTGGTCCGGGGCTGGTGGTCCCCACACAACTCAGAAGCTCCTTGGTCCAATCGAATAGAGGTCTCAGCTGGTGTTGTAGTGGCGGCTGGATTCAGCTTATGTCATTCAGGGCCTGGTGGGATATGAAGGCGGTCAGGAAGATGTGTAAGATGTGTAGGAATGGGCCTGGCGGGGAGCTTGGCAGGCCACTCACCTTGCGGGTGAACTCAGGCAACACAAAGGCTGCGCGGTGCATGTCCGAGTTATAGTACTTGAGCTGCATCTGCTCCACCTGGGCCTGGGTCAGCTGCTGCACGGGCTCCCGGAAGTTGGTGCTCTGGGGGCCAGGGACCAAAAGGCATCAAGATGGGGGCTCTCAGTGCCTGCCCGTGCCCTACCTTGCAGGTAGCCCCAGCTCACCGGGTTTTTGCTACACAGCATGAAGCCGATCTGGCCACTGGGATAAGTGGGAATGGTACAGTAGGCATAGCCCACCACAGGGAAGAGAGATTTGCAGAAATGCCTCATCTCCTTGATGAGGTCCAGGTGCAGCCACTGGCATTCACCTATGGGAGGCACTGTGGGTCAGCCTTGGCACAGAGAGGGCAGGCGGCCCACCCTGCCTCCCACTGTGCCCATGCTCACCCTGGCAGCACAGGATGCCATCTTCCTTGAGTGCTGTCTTCATGAGCTGGTAATAGGACTCTTTGAAGAGGCTCTCGGCAGGGCCTAGAGGGGTAGAGACCGTGGCCACCCCGGCTGAGACCTCCAGGCCACGGTCACCCACAGCACGGCCACGCAGGTGCTCAGGGACAAAGCTGGTGTTGGACCCAAGTTTGTAGAATGTGGAGCCCACTGCCTTGGCAACTGGGGGGCCCTGCATTTAACCCCACTCCCACTGCATACTCTATACACAGATGCTGGCCAACCAAGAGTAGTGAAGAGGCTGAAGAGGAAACAGGTCGCTATGGACCAAAAATAGACCCCATATTCCTCAGGTCCCCATCACCATCATCTGTGGTGTTTGGGGGCTACCGCATGGTGTGGGGCTTGCCCTGGCTCACCCATGGGGTCTGAGGAGTCGGTGATGATGACGTCAAAGGCATCTTGGTTCTGCTTCATGAACTCAAAGCCATCGCCCACATGGAGGGTCAGCTTTGGGCTGGAGTAGCCGACTGCCATGCCAGGCAGGAACCTCTTAGAGACTTCGATGACATCCTGGGGGAGGGGAAAGGAGAAGAACTCAGCTGGGTAGGGGCTGGGAACTCCTGGTTGGGTCTCTCTGAACAAGCCCTTTCCTTGTGGAACTCCGGCTTCCACAGATCTATAAAATAGGAGGAACTCTGGCACCTCAGCTCTTCACAGTGTTCAGGCCTCATCTCCCTGCAGACCAAGGCTTTCTTGACCTTTTTTTTGGGGGGGGGGTTCCAGACAGGGTTTCTGTGTAGCCCTGGCTGTCCTGGACTCATTTTATAGTCCAGGCTGGCCTTGAACTCGCAGAGATCCTCCTGCCTCTGCCTCCTGAGTGCTGGGATTAAAGGCATGCACCACCACGCCTGGCTTCTCGACCCTTTTATATTTTTAAGAGAGGGTTCTCCCATAACCCAGGCTGATCTCAAACTCTAGATCTTTCTGCTTCTACCTCCTAAGTGCTGGGGTTATAGGTATGTGTGGCTACACACTTCCTATTAGCCTGTACCTTCCTGTGTTTTCTGTACCCCTGTCTAGCCTTATCAGGTATAAAGGTTAGATGCCTTAGTTGTTGGAAATGTCCCCAGCCCTGTTTTGCCTTAAGGCAGAAACCAGCTCTGAATAACTAGGAGCTAACATCCACGGTACTGTCTGTGCCAGGTTTTAACTATTTAGTTCTCCTACTGAATCATCTTTTCAGACAGAGGAAGCAGGCCAGGGATGGTAAGAACATTAACCCTCAAGGTGAAGAGTCAGGATGGACCAGAGCTGACCCTGGTCTCCTGTACACCACCCACCTCGTCGATCTCACACTGGACCACGGACTCCACAGAGGGGTGCTTCACCACTTCACGCAGGACGCCCCCATCTCCACCCCCGATGATCAGCACCTGGGTTGGGGAAGGACAAGTCAGGACTGAGCAGGTCCACTCCCACAGAACCTGGGGCCGGCAATGCTCCTCCCAGCTACAGGTCTCTCTGACTCATTTTCTCTACTCTGTGTGAACCTTTCTGTGCCTCGGGGCCCTGGCAGTCCGGGTTCCCCTTCTCAAGACAGGCTCCCCCGGGACCTCTACTGAACCTGACTGGCATTTTCTGACAGCCATCTGGGTAGCATCTGGCCCCACACATCCTCACCTAGTGTCAGCTAGACCTACTTTTTAGGAGCCTGAGTTCAGGGCCGAACCCGGGGCAATGCAGTACCTTCCGCGGGTTGGGGTGGCTGCAGAGCGGCAGGTTGGCGATCATCTCCTGGTAGGAGAACTCGTCCCTCTCAGTACACTGGATAACGCCATCCAGAACCAGCACGTTGCCATAGGTTTTACTGCGAGCAGAGTGACAGTCGGGGATGTGGGTCCTGGGGCACGGGGAGAACGGGTCCCAACCTGCCCTGGGCGCGCACGGTGGCCGCCATAGGGTCCCGGGGTGAGCCGTCAGGGTGACACGTGGCAGGTCTGCCACGAGTGGGGGCTGGGTGGGCCGCGGGGTACCCTTGGCTGACGTGTCCCGGAGTGACACGTGGACGCGTGGCTCGGCCGCGGGCATAGCGCGCGGGAGCCGGGCCTAGCGCAGAACTTCTGACAGCTGTACCGGCGCGCGGCGGGCGGTACCTGCGGAAGACGAGGATGTCTTGGTACCGTGAGCGCCGGTGGTGCAGCAGCTGGTCCACCTGCAGCGATAGGGCCTGGCCAGGCCACAGGCTGCAGGTCTCTCGGAACCAGCCCTCACGGATGGCGGCGGGGCCGGGAGCGGCTGGGCCGTCGGGGCCGGGCTCCATGGCGGGCGGCGCGCGTCGCGGGCCCGGGACTGCAGGCCGCGCAAACCCGCAGCACAACGGGACCAGCTCGGCCCGCCGCCCACGCCACAACCTAACCCGTTCGAGGGCGGGCCTGCGGCGAGGGGCGGAGCCCCGGCCCTCCAATAGCGACGTGGGCCGGTCCGCGGCTTCTCCAGGTGCTCATTGGCCACCGGGCCTCAGCCAGCGGTGATTGGTTGGGGCGCGCTGTCTGTCAGGGGCAGCAGGGTAGTGTGGCCCGCTGCCGGGCCACGTGGGGCCGAGGGACCCCGGCGGCGGGAGGGTTCCGGGGCGGACCGCGCCGGCGCAGGGGTTCGAGGGACGGGGCCTCATCCTTGGCCGCTCTCTGGTTTGAACAGATCGTGTGTCTAGTCTGGGCGCGCAGAGGACTTTTATTTACTGGAGAGGATTGTCGCGCCATTTGGCCACTTTGTTTTGGATTGTGAGCCAGGAGCGGGTGGCTGCGGAATAAGAATAGGGCTCTTTCTGAAAGCGTTTCTAAATTTACTAGCAGAGCCCAGGCAGTGGCCCGCACATGCATAATCAGAACCAAAAAAGGCTGGCGCGCATTGTGTGTGTGTGTGTGTGTGTGTGTGACAAACTGGGTCTTGCTCGCATTGTGTGTGTGTGTGACAAACTGGGTCTTGCTCCTTGAAGGGTGGGTGGGAACGTGCTGTTTTTATGGAAATGTCAAGGAACTTATCAGAATCGCATTAAGCATGCTAATTACCAAATATTAAATGCTAATTGCTCCATACACAGTTTGAATGCCAAGGAAGGAAGATGAACCCCGAGTAAGCTATTCCTGACTCGGTGTCAGGGATGGTTCTGACTGACATTCGGCAGCCTCCACCTGGAGTGGGAGCGTGCTCCCTTGTCAAAACGCACAGGCTGAGGGGCAGGAGCTGTCGCTTGGACCTGCAGCCTCAAACCTGTGAGTCCCTTCTCTGTCTTGGTGGACTTAAAGCTCCTAAAAGGAGGAGTAAGAGAGTTCTAGAAAGTTGCCAAGGCATCCAGGGTCACAATGGCTCAGATGGAGATACTGTGTCCAGTTTTACAGGCTTGACTGGGACAGCCTGTACTCGGTTAGCGTGCAGTGCCTGCATGGTAGCTGCTGTACTTAACCCATCAGCACACTTCTGCCCTGGGGCTATGGCTGGCTGCTTTCTAGCCAGAATATAGGTTGCCAGAAGGGGAGGGACGGTTCCTGGAGAAGGCAGACCCTGATGGCAGGCTGTGTTGAGTCTATTCCATCTCTCTTCTGGGAAACAAGGGAGGGGAACAAAGTTGTTCCAGTATGTACCCTCCAGGAAGACTGAATTGACCACGCCTTTCAGGTTTAGGAAGATGGAGATACTGAAAAAACTGCCAAGTAAAGCCAGGCATGGTGGCACACAACTGTAACCATAGCACTTAAAAGGGAGAGAGGCAGGTTTGGATCTCTGTGAGTTCAAGGCCAGGAGTTCAGGACAACTGGAGATACATAATGAGACCCTGTCTCAAAAAACAAACAAACAAAAAACTCAAAAGCCAAAACAAAATACTAAGACTGGGTGTGGTGGCTCACACCTTTAATCTCAGCAGAGGCAGGTGGATCTCTGTGAGTTCAAGGCCAGCCTGGTCTATAGAATAAGGTTAGTAAACTACACAGAGACACCCTATCTCAAAAATCCAAAACCAACCAAACCAAACCCAAAATGCTAAAAAACAAAATAAAACAAACAAAAAAACTAACCCCCAAAACCAAACCAAACAAAAAGACCTTAAAGAAAGCTGGGTGTGGTGGCTCACACCTTTAATCCCAGCATTCAGGAGCTACAGGAAGTTAGATCTCCGTGAGTCTGAGACCAACCTGGTCTACAAAGCGAGTCCAGGACAGCCAGAGCTTTGTTACACAGAGAAACCTTATATTGAAAAACAAACAAAGGGGGGGGGGGGCTGGAGAGGTGGCTCAGCAGTTAAGAGCACTTGCTGCTCTTCCAAAGGACCCACGTTCAAATCCCAGCACCTGGATGGCAGTTTGAAACTGTAATGGCTGGGCGTGGTGGCACACACCTTTAATCCCAGCACTCAGGAGGCAGAGGCAGGTGGATCTCTGTGAGTTCGAGGCCAACCTGGTGTACAGAGTGAGTTCCAGGACAGCCAGGGCTACCCAGAGAAACCCTGTCTCAAAAAAAAAAAACCCTAAAAAACCAAAAACAACCCCAAAAAGCAAACAAACAAAAACTCACCAAAGAATAAATAAAAACATGCAGGCAAAAACCTCTATGAATGCACAGCGAAGTACCAGCCGGCTGGGGACAGGGGGAAAGGCTGTGATTTTTGTCTTTAGTCTCACCATGCAGTCCCAGTCCATGTAAAACTACAATGATACTGACAATCAGAAGCCAGGCAGAAAACACCGTCTCCCTAGTGGGGCAGGAACCTCAGTCATGCCATCACTCCCAGGTGCTGAGGTGCACAAAAGGAGAAGGAAGGTCCAGGCACTGACAAGGCAAGCCTGTCAATGAACAGTGGCTGCTGGCCACGGGGCTGCCAGCACATGGTGTCTGTCACTGTAGAGACTGACTAGGCAGTTAGCACTGAAGAGCCACTTTCTTTTTTAGAACTCAGGAGATCTGCCAGCTTCTCTCTCCTAAGAGCTGGAGTTGAAGGTGTGTGCCATCCCACACAGTTTGGAGAGGCGTTTTCAAAGCATTGTGTTCAGCTAGCAAACAGCTGTGGCCGAATGGAAGCGTATTTGGCAGTTATGTGGTGTGACATGGCTATCATGACAAGCTGCTTGAGGTGCCCCTGTGAGCAAAGGGCCCACTCTGCTGCTCACAGCCCCCAGCAGGCTACTAGGTCCCTCTTCTCCAGCGTGTCCAGCATCTATCCCCCTGCCTTCCTCCAACTGAGTCCTCCGAGGTCTATTCAAGTGATGACCTTGGCCCTTAGTGGCCTGAGCCACAGCTGTTCTCTAAGCTGCCCAGGGCTCCCTCCCCCGTGCCCTCCTTTTCCTGAGAAAAGAAACATGAAAATCTTTATTGTCTGTGCTGGTTAGGTATCTAGTTGACACAGGGTAGGAACCTCAATTGAGAACACATCTCTACCATATTGGCCTGCAGCAAGCCTGTGGGACATTTTCTTTTTTTTTTTGGTTTTTCGAGACAAGGTTTCTCTGTGTAGCCCTGGCTGTCCTGGACTCGCTTTATAGACCAGGCTGGCCTCGAACTCACAAAGATCCGCCTGCCTCTGCCTCCCGAGTGCTGGGATTAAAGGCGTGCGCCACCACCGCCCGGCGGGACATTTTCTTAACTGATGATTGCTGAGGGAGGGCCCAGCACACTGTTGGGTGGTCCTAGGTGCCTAAGAAAGCAAAGCAGCAAAACCGGTGAGCTGCTCCTTTATGACCTCTGCCTCAGCTCCTGCCTCCAGGTCCTGCTCTGGCTTCCCTCTGTGATGGGCTGTCATTGGGGTGTACAAGCCAAATAAACCCTTTCCTTTCCAGGCTGCTTTTGTTCAGTGTTTATCACAGTAATAGAAAGCAGATCAAAATACCGTCTGACCTCGTTACAGTCTGTGCTTACCACTTTCAGAAGTCAATGTGACCAGCAGGAAATGGGTGAAATAAAGAACGAGGAGTTAGCCAGGCAAGGTAGCGTACACCTTTAATCCCAGCACTCTGGAGGCAGAAGCAGGTAGATCTCTGTGAGTTCGAAGCCAGCCTGGTCTTCAGAGCAAGTCCAGGACAGCCAGGGCTACTACACAGAGAAACCCTGTCTCGGAAAAGAAAGTGAGGAGTCATTTGAGTTTTCTGAGAAACCTTTCATGAGGGTTTCTCTGTGTAGACCATGCTGTCCTGGAACTCATGCTCTGCATGCCTCACCTCATGAGGCTGAGGTTATGGCCACCAGGCCTGGCTTCTTCCCTTCTACTTCTGGGCACAGCTCAGTGCCCTCTTCTCGAGTTCTTCCCTCATTCAGCCATTCTCAATGGAAACTGCTCGCCTTTATAACCTCCACCTATCGTTTTTTCTTTTTCCTTTTTTTGAGACAAGGTTCTCTGTGTAGCCCTGGTTATGCTGGAACTAACTCTGTAGACCAGGCTGGTCTTGAACTGAGATAGATCCACCTACCTCTGCGTCCTGAGTGCTGGGATTAAAAGTGTGCACCACCACGTACAGCCAAAGCTGCTGCTCTTATGGTCAGAGCTCTAATTCATGTTCTGCAGTCAGCCTTAATGATTTGAAGGAAACATTTCAGAGAAGGGCCTGTTAGTGGGTAATGGCATTTGCCACCAAGCCTGAAGATCTGGAACCCACATAGTGGGAGAACCAATTCCTGCAGTTTTCCTTAGACCCTCGTGGGTGAGTATACACCCACTAAATAAACATTAAAAAGAAACAGGGCTGGAGAGATGGCTTGGCAGTTGAGAGCACTGTCTGCTCTTCCAGAGGTCCTGAGTTCAATTCCCAGTAACAACATGGTGGCTCCCAACCATCCACAATATGATCTGATGCCCTCTTCTGGCTGCAGGTGTACATGCAGATAGAAAAAAAAAAAAAGGAAAGAAAAAGGAAAAAGTTTTCAGAGAAGAAGGTTTGTAGCTTGAGTCTTTGTGAAAATATATCTGCTGCTGGACTGGGGATGTGGATCGGCTCATCGAGCACAGGGAGCGTGGCTGAAATGGGAGGCCGCTGTGCTGTTTGCGCCTAACAGCTCATCTCAGGGTCAGGATGATGAGTTCTGAGAACTCAAGTGTCTGTCCACAAATTACATAAAAATCCCAATGCTGGGCTGGCCAGAGAGCTCAGTGGACAAAGGCACTTGTCACCAATGCTGAAGACTTGAATTTAATTCCTGGACCCACAAAGTAGAGTAAGACTCCCATACTGTCCTCTGACCACATGTGTATGGTGGCACACATGCCTCACATAAAATAAGCGTAAAAGAACATTTTCAAAAAGAAAAACCATCCCATGTCCCATTATGAGTGGCACAAAAAAATGTCCTGTACAACACCTGTGTAGTACTGGCATGCAGGAGGAGGCAGGAGAATCAGGAGTTCAGGATCATTCTTGACTACACAGCAAGTTTGCAGCCAGTCTAGGCTTTAAGGCCCTGACTCAAAGAGCTACAATAATTGAGCTACACAGATGACTCAGAGGGTAAAGGGATTCCCGCCAAGCCTAGCAACCTGAGGTTGATTTCCAAGACCCACATGGTGGGAGAACCCATTCCCGTAAACTGTCCTTTGACTCCCACACTAGACTGCACACACACACACACACACACACACACACAAATGTAAAAAGGGAAAGGGTGAAAAGAGCTGAGAGTATTCCTCAGTGTAGACCACTTACCTAACAGTGACAGACCCTAGGCTCAATCCCAGCCTGATGAGAGCTGGGGCAAACCCTGTCACCTCAGGGCTCTGGAGGCTGATGCAGAAGGGAAGCCTGAGTTTGAGCCAGTCTGGGCTACACAGTGAGATCTTGACTCAGATAAAAGGAGGAGACAGTATTGCCAGATGTAGCGGCACAACCTTGTGAGCCCAGCACTGGGAGACTGAGGCAGGAGGATTCTAAGTTTGAGGCCAGCCACCACTGGATGACAGAGTGAAACCATGCCCCAATCTCCCCAAGTCAAGGGCAAGGGAGAGGCATAGCTGGCTTTCCTGCTCCTGTTAGTCCTTCCTGGTAACTGAGGCAGAGACACCCCAAGGCTCACACTGGCCATCAGGAGCCCACAGAGCCTCCCAGATGCAGGAGAGCACTTTGTTGTTCCTGAGCAGCATTGCTGTGTGCATGGCCTTGGGTTCCTGGGTAGCCTCTTTAGGAATGTTCCTTTCCCAGTCTGTGAACAGGGTTAAGACTGTCCTTCCTGCCAAACCTTGGGTGAAAGAAAAAACAAAAACAAAAACAACAAAAGGCTTTCTTCAGTAGGAATG
The DNA here is from genome assembly GCA_907164525.1 of Lophiomys imhausi. Taxonomy (NCBI): domain Eukaryota; kingdom Metazoa; phylum Chordata; class Mammalia; order Rodentia; family Muridae; genus Lophiomys; species Lophiomys imhausi. Next base: position 7,564,329 of record CAJQZJ010032232.1, read on the forward strand.
AATTTTAATGATTTTAAAATGGGTTTGTACAAAGTAGTAATGCCTGCAGCCCCAGGAGTCTCTCCACCACTATCTTTTTGGCCAGTTGTGCCGGAAGCCTCTGGAAAGACAGATGAAAAGCAGTTACTTCTTCTGATTTAGGAGCTGGGCAAATCTCAAACACAGCCAAGGAGGGCTGAGCAAGGGGAACAGCATGGGGCCTATGATCGGGTGCTGAGCTGTGTGGGGTCTGGGGCAGGCCTGTCCTGCTTCCTGTGTGGGAACCTGACCTCAAGTTCTGCTCTAGCACAAGCAGTTCATGCTATGAAAACACTCACCTGTGACAACCCTCTCTCATCCCTAAAGAACACATTGGGGTGGGAAAAAAATCCTATCCATGTACTCTGAGGTGAGGGTAGCCAATGAGAAACTACAGGGGAAGAAAGGTGACAAGGATGGGATGCATCTGGGCTGCACAGTGGTCCAGTGTGTCACTACAGTGGAAGAGAGGTGACAAGGATGGGATGCATCTGGGCTGCACAGTGGTCTAGTGTGTCACATGGTCATATGACTTTGACTCAACATGGAGCAGGTCATGTCCACTCCTGCTTTCTGAGTGACAGACACGTCTTGCCTGTGTCCAGCTGAAGCCCCTGGGGCTGCACCCTGCTGCTGTCCCCAGGAACAGTGGTTGATTTTCCTGCTGACCTAGCCGTGCCACCTACCTGTCTGACTTCCCAGCAGGAAAGGACATGCTTTTGTTTCCCACTGGCTGTTTACATTTTTTGGCTCCAACACATTTCTAAAAGAGAAGAGTTATTATGTTCACCGATGCCAACCTTAACCACCATACCTGGGAAGACACGCAAGCTTGGGCAGTCAGGTCTCACCACAGCACGTGTGCCCCATGGTCTGTGACAGGGCTGCACAGCCTTGCCCACTGCTGATTACACTTCAAATTCGGCCTGGCTAGTACAGACCTGAAGCAGTCAGGAGTCACTCAGTCCCTTCACTGCGTGGGGCAACACCTCAGGCCCAGGCAGCAGACTGAAGATACTCTGTGCCATGGCATGGCAAGCCAGGCATAGTGGCACACACTTGTAATCCCAGCACTTAAATGGTGGAAGCAGGAGGGCTGTGAGTTCTAGGCCAGTCTGGACTATACATCTCATCAAAAACCACAACTACTATCCCCAACCCTACCAAAAAAGAAACTCGTACTATAGTGTTCACTGCCTGCTTTTTTTTTTTTTTTAACTTATTTATTGTGTATACAGTGTTCTGCCTGCAAGCATGCATGCAGGCCAGAAAAGGGCACCAGATCTCATTATAGATGGTTGTGAGCCACCATGTGGTTGCTGGGAATTGAACTCAGGACCTCTGGAAGAGCAGCCAATGCTCTTAACTGCTGAGCCACCTCTCCAGCTCCCTCACTGCCTGCTTTTTACACTGCTGGTTCAGGAGCCAGCAGGACTGCTCGGCAGATACAAGCTCAGTGACCTGAGGAAGATCTCTGAAGCCCACGGTGGAAGGTCAGAGCTCCCAGAATATGTCCTCTGGCTCTTCTGCACTCTCACATGTTAATAATAAATTAAAAAATTACTGTGGGAACAACTAGCAGCATTGTCTACACAGAGAAGAAATGAGGTGAGAAAAAGGGTGCAAAGAATTCCCGGATGGTCAGTGTAACCAGGGAAGAGGACAAGAGCGCTTTGGGCTGAGGGTCCCCTCTGCAGTCTTACCTTGCTGGAAGATGCCAGTTTATTTGGATCAAACTGTGGAGTAGGCTTGGATTTGCTGTCCCCTGAAAGTAAGGGTGATCAAGACAATGAGCAAACAAGAAGCTGACAGGTCAGGGGTCTGGGCTTCAGAAGGTGCCACCATTAGTCTGCCACTTTTTCCTGTGCTCCTATAGTCCAGAGACTGCCATCCACAGGTCTGTTCCCAGGCTGGGAGAGGCAGGTCAACACTTTTGCATCAGGAAAACCTCTGGCTACTGTTGATAAAGTGAGCTGAGGCAACGCTCCTGGTAACATTCAGTGTGTGGACTATCGAGCCCTGCTTTCTCACTTTTCCAAGCTCTAGTGGCTGCTACAGGGTTAGCAGTGCCACATGTACACCCTTCACAGGGACCTCTAGGCCACATGGGGTCACTTTGTGGGCTTTGTGAACAGATCTTTCAACCTAGTCTTGCTGCTGTGGATGTGGGAGGGGAACTTAACCACATGTCACAGGGAGGACTTCCTGCTGAACCAGGGACAATGGCTACTGAGAATCTGCTGCAAGGAGGGCAGTGGGCTTCTGTTTGTGCAGCTTTGCCCTGTGTCCTGGGCAGGGCCCCAGCTGAGTGAAGCTGCACTCCCTGGGCTCTGCAGTTCCTTCCATCTCAAACTGCCATGTGTCCCCTTGGTGCGTACCCCGTCCTTACCAGCAAAGGCCCCGAAGTCTGACTGGCTGTAGTCATAGGGACTGAACTCTTTCCCTGGGGGGTCTGGGTCCTTGGGTGACTGGCTGTAGTCACAGGGACTGGACTCTTTCCCTGGGGGGTCTGGGTCCTTGGGTTTCCTGGAGCTTTTCAGTCGTTTCTTCTCCTGCTTTTGCTGTGTGGTCCTCAGGTCACTTGCAGCTCTCTCTCTCTTCTTCGTGGCATTTTCTAGCTGCAAGGTGAGAACATGCAGGGCACGGGAATGTGTGGCATAGCTGCTGCTGCTTCAACATCATCCGCAGCAGTGGGAAGCAAATGGGCCAGGCCCCAAGTGTAAGCGTGAGGTTCACTTGTACCTCAGTCACAGCTTACACACAGCCTGCAGGCAACTCCACGCAATTTGAAGCAATTCTGTGTAGCATGGAATTTTCCACTTGTGGAGTGTCATCATTCAGAGTTTTGGACGGGAGGCATTTCGGATTTCAGCTATCAGTCTGGGACATTCAACCTATTTTAGCTGGGGACTCAGGCTGCTTCAACAGGATGGGGGCTGAGGATGGAATTCAGGGACATTCACACTTAGCTAGGATTAGCTGAAGAAAGTTCCTAACTAACAACATTATCAGATCACTTAAGGTTTGGGTTAAGAATGGAATTCTAAGCTGGGGCAGTAGTGGCACATGCCTTTAATCCCAGTACTTGGGAGGCAGAGGCAGCTAGATCTCTAAGTTCAAGTCCAGCCTTTTCTACAGAGTGAGCTCCAGGATAGCCAGGGATACACAGAGAAACATTGTCTCAGGAAAAACAAAACAAATCCACCACCTGCCTCTGTCTCCCGAGTGCTGGGAGTAAAGGTGTGTGCCACCATGCCTGGCAAGAAAGGAATTCTAGAGTGGTCTGAGTGTGTTAAGAAAGAGGTCTCACAGGGCATGATGGTACACACCTTTAATTCCAGCATGGGGAGGCAGAGGCAGGCGGATCTCTGAGTGCAAGACCTGCCTGGTCTACAGATGAGTTCCAGGACAGCCAGGGCTACACAGAGAAACCCTGTCAGAAAACAAAAACAACCCCCTCCAAAAAGGAAGAACACAGAGGTCTCTAGGGTAGACCAGGGCACAGCAATGTCCCTGTGCTTTTGTCCTCTACAAGTGCTCTGAGGGTTTACCAAACACAAAGAAATCTCAAGAGAATTCTAATTCCAGTTAGTGTGAGGAGAAGAGAGGTGGGCACTGACTGCCAAGCCCAGATCAGCTGGGAAAATCATTCAAGCTGGGTTGTAGGGTGATCCTTCTGAAAATGGTCCAGGAAAACCCTGAACATGACCAACCAGGGGTATCTGTTTCTGAAAAGGAAAAAGGGAGTACTTACTGCGGCCTGCTGCCGTATGGGAATGGCCTGTTCCAGCACAGCAGCAGTGGATTCCTCCTTTGCCTGCTCCCGGGCAGCTGTGACAGAGTAGACTCCTGCTGTTTGTCCACCCAACCTGGGCACATGGGCCAACACCGCTGCCCTTCCCTCCACCTGTTCCTTGGGCTCAGCTCCATGCTCCTTGGCCTTAACTACAGGTTCTAACCAAAAGCCTTTCCCTGCCTGTGCCTCTCAGGCAACGTCTTTTCTGACACTCTCATTGCCAATGGTCAGGAGTCAGGCCTCCTTTAAAGATAGACTTCTCTCATAGCCAGCAACCCCTCAGGACAGACCCTCAGCCACCCCATGCCTTCCTTTCCCATTCCTCATCCAACTTGCCAGAGTGCTGGCTTTAAGACAGGGTGAGCCCTGGATCTGACATCAGATCTGTCAACTGTCACTATTGTGACTTAACCAGGCTCCGGCTTTCTGTCCCTCTACTTTGATGTCAGTTGGATCCCCTCTGCTCAGAGCCCTGTCAAAGTCATTCTATGGACCATCCAGTCCTCACAGAGGCCTCACTTGTCTGCCTCTCTTCCCTAGGTACTCTGGACAGTCCTGCCTTGCCATTCTCTGAGCATGCCAGCCAGCTACCACAGGGGACCTTGGAGTCTGCTTCAGCCCACTCTCCCACTGGATTCATGTCAGACTCTTCACTTCAGGTGACCTAGTGTCCAAACAGTTGCATTCTTTGCCTCTTTCCTCTCTATATACAGCTTTACAGGGCAGAACACATAGACAGTGACTAGACACCATCCCCAGTAGGAGTTGAACTCCCTGAGGTTGGGGCTGGGCCTGTTCTGCTCACTGCTCTACCACTGAGGGCTGGGGATCCCTACCTGACACCTGTCATTCAATGTCCTTAATTGGACTGATGTGCCTGGGCTGACCCTTCAAGGACCCTTCACTTACAAGGACATGAACACTACCTGTTTGCTCAGCTACCTTCTTCTTGGTTGCTTCTTTAGGTTCTTTCTGGACCTGGGCCTGGCTGGCCAACTTCCAGCGGTTGCTGATCTATAATGAAAACAGACAGTGACCAAAACAAAAAACCAAAACCAGAGCTGCCTAAGCTCAGACTCACAGGAGTGCCTGCCTGTCTCAGAGGCAATGGAGGGCATACTACCCAATAACGACATTCTAAGCCACTACATCCAAAATCTAACAACCCTGTCTTCTGCTGGCTTTGTTCACAAGATCATTATTGCCAGGAGGAGGTGGTGCACACCTTTAATACCAGCACTCAGAAGGCAGAGGCTGGCGGATCTCTGTGAGTTTGAGGCCAGCCTGGTCTACAAAGTGAATTCCAGGACAGCCAGGGCTGTTACACAGAGAAACCCTGTCTCGAAAAACAAACAAACTAGATTCTTATTAAAGAGGGCAAAGCACATCTGAACCCCAGGCTCTGGGCTGCATGAACCCAGTCACCCTCCAGGCCAGGAAGCCTCAGTCATTTCCCAGTGGCCCAGTTAGTAACAAAGCAGGGTTCCAGGTGGGTCTCCTTGTGGTCCTGTGTTTCCCTTCCTGTCTCAATTATAGCTGTGGCCTTGAGATCCGGAATGAACACAGGGATGGACAGCTGATGGGTGTGCCACCATCAGGGGGCAGGAGATTGAGTCAAGGCTAGCATCCTCTTACCTCCACTGCCCTCGTACTGGGTTTATGGTTACACAGTGCAGAGTATTTCTAGTCCCCATCCCTTTTTTTGAGACAAGGTCTCACTATGTAACTCTGGCTGGCCTGGAACCTGCTATATCGACCAGGCTGACCTTGAACTCAGAGATCTAACTGCTTCTGCCTCTGAAATGCTAGGATTAAAGATGTAGCACTATGCCTGGCCTGTTTTTCCCCTGGTTTGGCTCTGAAAGCAGGGCCCTGAGCTTGCCAAGCGAGTGCACTACCACTGAGTATCCAAGTCCACGACTTCCCATTTCTTTCTCAGTTTTAATTACTTTTTTTGAGACAGCACCTTACCATGTAGCCCTGGCTGGCCTGGAACCTGCTATGTATACCAGGTTGGCCTCAAAATCAGAGAATTGCCTGCCTCTGCCTTCTATGTGTGCATTTAGGATTAAACGTGTGCAGCACCATATCCAGTCACCTGGCTGTTTCACTAAATTTTATTCTCTCATTGTGCACGTGTGTCTGACAGTCAAAGCATGACTTGGAGTTGGTTATCTCCTTCCACTATTTAGGTTCCTGGGATCAAACTCAGCTTTTCAGTCACGGTGAGAGGACCCTTTACCCGCTGAAGCATCGTGCTGGCTCTGGGACTCCCCATGCCTAAAAGCAGCAGGTTAATCCCCTTAACACAGGACTGAGGCTTGTCAGGGTGCTGTCTAGAGACAGGGCTGTGCTGGTGGGTGTCATCAGAGCACACCCTTCCTATATGGAGAAAGAGGTTTTGAATCAACATGCTGGCTCCCAGACAGCACAGGACCTGTGGGAGGGTGTTCTTGTCCACAGTGCAAGGCATTCACTGCCTCTTCAGATCCAAGCTGCAACCTTGAAGTGATATGCACATATACAAATGTTATAGACTATATGTACTTTATTACATATAAATCACTCCATTAGAAACACAAAACAGTTCTGTTTTTTTTTTCTTTCCAGTGTTGGCTTTGAACCCAGGCTAACACACATTACACAAACACTATCCTATTTTGAAATGCCCGTGAACCAGAGCACAGTGCTTCTTCTTTCTTTTAAAAGGCAGGGCCTCATAGACCTTAGGTTATCCTAGAACACACAATGTAGTGCAGATGACTTTGAACTTCTGGTTCTCTGCTGTCACCTCCCAAGTGCTGAGGTCACAGGTACATCTCCATGACAGATTTATGTTGTGCTGGGGATCAGACCAGGGCTCCAGACAAGCCAGGCAAGCACACTAACTGAGCTCCATTCCCAGACCCAAACCCTTTGCCGTAGAGATTCTCAAAGGCTTCCGAGGACCGGGGTACAGTTTGGTCTCTTTCTAGAAGCAGGTTTAGACGGAAAGGGCCTCCGCTCTGTTCTCAGCGGCCTACAGAGGATCTGAGGCCTGCCTGAGATGGACCCTCACTTAGCTCAGGAGCCTGTAGAGAGCTACTGTTCCACAACCTAAGAAACTACTTACTTCATAGATTTTTGAAGAAGGATCAAACTTTGCTGCTTGAGAGATGTGGGCCTTGTGTTCCAGAGAAGGCAGGAACTGTAGAAGGGGAAACAGTCACTGCAAACGCCAAGAGCAGGCACCTCGCCTGTCAGAGGCACTGCTACTGCCAATGTGGTCCCACAAGGCCTCAGCTCAAGAGTCCTGACCTGGAGACCATGGATGACTGATACGCTGGACTTGGGCTCCCCCTCCACAGTCCTGCTTTCCTCCCAGGTGAAAGGACGTGTGGCTCCTTCCGGCCTGATGCAGCTGTGCTACTCACCATCCTGAATGGGTTTTCAAAGGACTCCATTATGTTCTGGGCTTTTTTCTGTGCAACCGTCAATGGAGTCTTTCCACTTTCCTCAGTGCTAGGTTCCTGCAGGGACAGACCAAAACCACTACTTCTAACCACGATCATGCCATGGTATCAGAATACTTTCCTGGGTCCACTACAGGGAGGTTACTTCCTGAAGTGAATTCTTTGTTATTTTGAGCTATGTAGACCAGGCTGGCCTCAAACTCACAGGGATCTACCTGCTTCTGGGATTAAAGACCTGTGAGCAGGTACATTAGTGCCCAGCATGTGAAGCGATGAATTCTTACTATCTTCACAACCTACAAGACCCGTGACACTGTCACCACCTTCTGTTCTTGAACAGCCCTATCACTAAGTGGAAACGCAGGGATTTAAACACAGGTCAACGGGGACCTGTGAGCCCCCACCCCCCCCACAGGGTTTCTCTGTGTAATAGTCCTGGCTGTCCTAGACTCACTTTGTAGACCAGACTGGCCTGGAACTCATGGAGATCCACCTGCCTCTGCCTCCCAAGTGCTGGATTAAAGGTGTGAAAGGTGTGCGCCACCATGCCCAGCTGAACTTCAGGTCTTAACTGATAAATATGAACTGTAATATTACAAATCTTGACAGGGAACCAATGAACACATGTGATGGGGTGGTGTATGCAATAGAGCATTGCTTCCAACTGGATTCACAACTCTGCTTTTCCCTTGAAGTCATACTTGCTTCTAACACAGTATATAGTACAGCCTTCTTTAGGCTGAACACAGAATTCTCATGCAGTGGAGCCTCAAGTTCAGGAAAACTAGCCAGGAGTGGGGTGCATGCTTATAATCCCTGCACTGAAAGGCTGAGGCAGGAGAAATCCAATGATTTTTATGTTTTGGATTTTCCTGATAGGGTTTCTCTGTGTAGCCCTGCTTGTCCAGGAATTTGCTCGGTAGACCAGGCTGGCCTTGAACTCAGATCTATCTGTCTCTGCCTCCTGAATGATGGGATTAAAAGCTTGTGCCACTGTGTCCAGTGGCTTTTTTTTTATTTTATTTTATTTTATTTTGGTTTTTTCGAGACAGGGTTTCTCTGTGTATCCTTGGCTGTCCTGGACTCACTTTGTAGACCAGGCTGGCCTCGAACTCACAAAGATCCGCCTGCCTCTGCCTCCCAAGTGCTGGGATTAAAGGCGTGCGCCACCACGCCCGGCTTGGCTTTTTTTTTAAAAAGAGATTTATTTTTAATGTGTATGAATATTTTGCCTGTGTATATACATGTGTACCATGTATATGCCAAGTGCTCACAGAGGTCAGAAGAAGGTATCAGATCCTCTGGAACTAGAATTACAGACAGCTGCAAGTCATCATGTGGGTACCTGGAATTAAATCTGGGTCCTCTAGAAGAGCAGCCAGTGTTCTTAACCTCGGAGCCATTGCTTCTGCCTATACTCTAAGGTTTCTTCTCATGAGACACCCTTCCCTGCCTAGAGAGCTGACCTGTCCACAACGCTCTACGTTTACCTTTAGCACTGGTCTCAAACAGGCATGCAAACCTCCAGGCAGACAGCCCATGTGCTACGACCATGCAACGCCAGGAAGCATCTGATTCACCTTGGTGAATGTTCCTGTTACTCACACTGAATAGGGTGATGACAGCTGTAGCAAGAAGGCATCTGGCATCCAAAGAGGTCTCTTCTTTGCCCTCAGCGAAGAGGCTTGGGTGTTCTTGAAGTGGCACAGTCCCTAGAGACGCAGAAGCCAGCAAGGTCAAGACCTGTGGGCTCTGGTCCAGGAAACTGGCTCTGTCTGGGAGTCCAGAGGCCTCCTCTTACCATCAGTTGGGGTCATCTGGTAGTTATCTGGAGGGGCATGGGAGCAGTCATGGGGTCCAAAGAGATCATTCTCCAATCTCTGCATCAAAGAGAAACCAGTAGATCACATGTAAAACTCCTAAGCAAGCCAGGAGCTCTTGGCCAGTGGAACAGCACTGACCTGTCAGGGACTGTGCTCTCCACCCCTCCCATAGGTGAGACAGCGGCCGTGACACTGTACCTCGGTGCTGGGCAGTGGTCCGATCTTCTTCGCTCCAGCTGCAGTTTCAGACTAAGGAGGAAAGAAGAGTAGGGCCGGGCATGTAGCTCAGTTGGCAGAGTGTTTGCCTAGCATGCTCGAAGCCCTGGGTTTGACTCCCCAAGTCTATAATTCCAGTACTCCAGAGGTGGGAGCAGGAGGATCACAAATTCAAGGCCATCTTGGATTACTTGAGACTCTGTCTCAAACAAACAAACAAAAAACAAAAAAAGAAAGAAAAAGAAAAAAGAAACTGAGGAAAGTTATGTAAAGTCAATGACACGTGCTTGCTTACTCAGCAGACTGGACTAGTCCACGAGTCTGTCTCCCAAAGGTCAAGAGAGAACCTTCCGTCCCTCACCCTTCTCAACACCTGGCACTCAAGCACTAAGTGAAAGATCAGTGTTTCCTGTCAGGAAGTGGTATGGCGAAATGGCTTCCAGTGAGCCTGGAAAAGTCTTCTCTGGCAGCCAGCATGCTTTCTTACACTGGGATCTAAGAAAGGGTGTATGTGTGTGTGTGGTTTGTGTCTACTACATATGTGCATGTGTGGCACAGGGACACTGAGGGCCTCACAGAGGAGAGGCAGACACCCTTCCCAAGCTACTCAGCCTCAGAGGGACATCTTAACACAACAGCTGCAAATACACTCTCTTCTTTCATTTTAAGTTTTATGGGTCAACAATCTTTCAAAAGGTAATAAATGATTGATGAATATTTATAGCGCTACCAAGTCAACACATTCAAAGTTGTCCTAGGAAAGGTGGATGTGGCGGTGCACGTCTATAATCCTAGCTACTTGGGAGACTGATGCAGAGGGACTGAAGGTTCGAGGCCTGCCTGGGCTACAAGGTTACACAGTTGAACTCAAGGTTGGCCTAGGAAAGACCCTGTATGGTAAGACCCCCATCTCAAAAAGAAGGAAAAGAAGGAACGCAAAACCCCTAAAAAAAACATTAAGTTGAGCTGTAACAAGTTTAACCTACATAGAGCACAGATATTGCCACAGAGACATGTGTCCGTATTCTCTCTTTACACTCACTCATTCAGCATGGTGAACAGGCAGAGGATAACTTGAGGGTGTTGACTTTCCTTTGACCATAAGGGGCCTGCAGCTCGAACTCAGACCATCAGGCTATTGGCAAGCGCCCGTACCATCTCATCTTGATATTTTTTTTTTTTTGAGACAGGGTCTCATAAATCATAAAGCTCAGGGCATATCTACATGGACTAGATATGCTGAAGAGGACCTTGATCCTGATTCTCCTGCCTCTGTCTCCAACAGTGTTCACTGCATATCCAGCTGTGGCTCTATTTTCTGTGGGATGTCTCACTTTCAGCTCTGTTTATGCAAATTCACTATTTCCTTCTCTCTTCTGGATTCCCATTCTATCCATGACTCTCCTCCTTCCCCTCTTACTGAGGCTCTGACTGCAGAGCTTGCTGCCCTGGATCCTACCCATGTCACTGCCGTCCAGAGGCACGGCTCCTCCACAGTCATTAGGCTCAGCAACACCTGGCAGTGCTTTGTGACCATCTACTACTAGGTGCCAAAAGCCCGTCCCTCTGGTTCTTCCCTGCCAGCCCTTTCCACACTGGTCCAGCTGTGCGCACTCAGGGTGTGATGGTTCAGGTTGGGTTTCCACTTTCAGCTCAGTACACCAAGATCCTGCTCTAACCCATTCCACCAGATTAACTGCTTTATAACAACCATTAAATGGCCCAGTAATCTGCTATCAAATTATCAAAAAGGCCGTAAAATAGAAGGATATGGCTTAATTTATGACTAACATTAAAAAAAAAAGGCAGTTGCTGGTGAGAGGGTTCTTACTGCCAACCATGAAAACCTGAGTTTGATCCCCAGGGCTCATACAGGAGAGAGCTGACTGCTGCAGTGCATGTTCTGATCTAGACACATGTGCTGTGTTGTACACATGACTACATGCATACACAGAATACATAAAACTTAATGTGTGGGCTAGGGTAATAATTCATCAGAAGAGAATTTGTGTAGCATGGGGAAGCCCTGGGCTTGAACTCCAGTATCAAAAAATAAAACCAAACCTCAAAACCCGAAGCCCCAAACCAGTAAACATAAAAGCACCTAAATCTAACACGACACACCCAGTAGCTTTCCCAGCCATCATTACTCCTTGGAATGACACAGAATAGAACAGTGCAGGGCTTTGAAGGACATATGGGGAGGAGAATGCAGGAGAACAGCCTGCTGGGTGAAACACTGCATACCTTAAGCAAGGGCATC
>CAJQZJ010032232.1:7575906-7619771 GCA_907164525.1 Lophiomys imhausi
CCGCCTGCCTCTGCCTCCCAAGTGCTGGGATTAAAGGCGTGCGCCACCACCGCCCAGCTTGTTTTGTTTTTTTTTGAGACAGGGTTTCTCTGTGTAGCCCCGGCTGTCCTGGACTCACTTTGTAGACCAGGCTGGCCTCGAACTGCAAAGATCCGCCTGCCTCTGCCTCCCAAGTGCTGGGATTAAAGGCGTGAGCCACCACCGCCTGGCTTCTTTTTGTTTTTTTAAAGACTTATTTATTGCTGAGCGTGGTGGCACACGCCTTTAATCCCAGTACTCAGGAGGCAGAGGCAGGTGGATCTCTGTGAGTTCAAGTCCAGCCTAATCTACAGAGTGAATTCCAGGACAACCAAGGATACACAGAGAAACCGTCTCCAAAAACCTAAAAAACAAAACAAAAACAAAAAAAGATATTTATTATGTATACAGTGTTCTGCCTGGATGTATGCCTGCAGGCCAGAAGAGGGCACCAGATCCCATTATAGATGGTTGTGAGCCACCATGTGGTTGCTGGGAATTGACCTCAGGGCCTCTGGAGAGCAGCCAGTGCTCTTGACCTCTGAGCCGTCTCTCCAGCCCATTTGTTGTTTTTTTAATGGGGTTCTGGTAGCATGCACTTTACCAACTGAGCCATCCTCTCGGCCTCAGAATGGAATTTGATTCAGCCTTAAAGGAAAATGAAATTGTGACATTTGTGGGATTACAGATAGAATTTAGGATTATCCTATTAAAATAATCCAGATTCAGCCGGGCAGTGGTGGCCCACGCCTTTAATCCCAGCACTTGGGAGGCAGAGGCAGGCGGATCTTTGCGAGTTCGAGGCCAGCCTGGTCTACAAAGTGAGTCCAGGACAGCCAGGGCTACACAGAGAAACCCTGTCTCGAAAAACCAAAAAAAACAAAACAAAAAAAAAAAAAATCCAAACACAATCTAGACTTATACTAGTGTGTGTGGGTCATGAAGGTAGAAGATGACTATGAGAGGGAGAAAAAGATCTCAGGGGAAATGGAAACAGACAGTAATAGAATACACTTGCCATGAATGGAGAAGGGCGTGGAGGTCACTATTTCAAAAAAAAAAAAAAGGAGAGGGGCTGGAGACATGGCTCAGAGGTCAAGAGCACTGGCTGCTATTCCAGAGGTCCTGAGTTCAATTCCCAGCAACCACATGGTGGCTCACAACCATCTATAATGGGATCTGGTGCCCTCTTCTGGCCTGCAGGCATACTTCCAGAACACTGTATATATAATAAATAAAGGGCTGGAGAGATGGCTCAGCGGTTAAGAGCACTGGCTGCTCTTCCAGAGGTCATGAATTCAATTCCCAGCAAGCACATGGTGGCTCACAACCATCCATAATGAAATCTGGTGCCCTCTTCTGGCCTGCAGATACACCTGCAGACAGAACACTGAATACATAATAAATAAATCTTTAAATAAATAAATAAATAAATTAATTAATTAAAAAAAAAAAAAAAAGGAGAGGATCAGTAAGGTGGGGGCAATTAGGGAAGCAGAAGGGGATAAAGAAAAAGAATAAAGGATAATGACATGCCAGGCGTAATGGCTCACGCCTTTAATACCAGTACTCGGGAGGCAGAGGCAGGCAGACGTCTGTGAGTTCAAGGCCAGCCTGGTCTACAAAGTAAGTCCAAGACAGCCATGGATACATAGAGAAACCCTGTCTCGAAAAACCCAAAAGTATAATGACATATATGTGTAAAAAAGCCATTATATAGGCTGGTTGTAGGGGCTCACACCTTTAATTCCAGCACTTGGGAGGCAGAGGCAGGTGGATCTCTGTGAGTTCAAGGCCAGATTGGTCTACAGAATGAGTCCTGTACAGCCAGGGATACTCAGAGAAACCCTGTCTCAAAAAACAAAACAACAAAAAAAAGCCATGATAGGAGCCATTCCTTTCTTTTTCCTGGGTTTTCAAGACAGGATCTGTCTATGTCCTGGCACTCTGTAGACCAGGCTAACCTCAAATTCAAGAGACTTGCTTGCCTCTGCCTCCCGAGTGCTGGGAATTTAGTGTGCACTGGTGTTTTGCTTGCATGTGTATCTGTGTGAGGTGTCAGATCCCCTGGAACTTAAGCTATAGACAGTTGTGAGCTGCCATGTGGGTGCTGGGAACTGAACCGGGTCCTCTGGAAGAGCGGGCAGTGCTCTTGACCTCTCAGCCGTCTCTTTAGCCCCAAGAGTCATTACTTTCTATGCTAACTTAGAAAACGAAATGAACTGAATTCAACCGGAAACAGCCTGAGTGCTGGGGTCTATGTAGCTTTGGTGACACATTACCTTGAGGCAGATGTCCCTGCTCCGCTGCCACACCACCTGCAACTGGACAGGTTGGTCATTGCCTCTTTCCCACAGCTCCAGCCTCATTCGGTCATAGATGTAAAGCAGGTAATGGGTGTCATCCCGGGCGTAGCTTAGCATTTCCTCTGGCAGAGGGCTAGAGTTGTAAGAGACATAGCTTCAAGGACTGTCCTAGGGCCAGCCACCCAGTGTCTATGTACAGGGGACAGAACTTTCCTGGCCCCTTTCTCATTCCAAAGACTCTTTCCTTCCCAATGGTATAGCTATCTGCACATTTCCTGCATCTCTATGACAAACCATTATTTAACATGGATGGTGAGGCAGAGTGATCTTATGGTTAAAATTAGGGTGCTATGGTGTTGGATGACTTGCAGCTCCACCTTCCACCTGTCCACCTTTTCTTACCTCAGTTATGAGAAGGGAATAAGCTAAGGTGCTGTGAGGATGGCCAAGGCATCATCCCTGGGGGACTTGTCTGGGAGGAGGGTCAGGGCTTGATAATGAAGTAGCTTTCAAATGTTACTAATTTTCTTCTTATATTGGGAATGTAGTATCAGTTCAAATACATTCTCCTTTTTATATTTAGAAATGCTAATGCCTAGCGGTAGTGTTGCATGCCTTTAATTGCAGCACTTGGGAGGCACAGGCAGGCAGATCTCTGTGAGTTCGAGGCCAGCCTGGTCTATAGAGTGAGTCTAGGACAGCCAGGGCTCCACAGAGAAACCCTGTCTCAAAAAAAGAAAGAAAGAAAGAAAGAAATCTGGCATGTGCAATTGAGGAAAAACTCAGGGAAGTCCTGGTTATCTTGAACGTGACCAAGCTGGACCAGGCTTCCAAGTTAACAGGCTGTTCCCTGCTGCCTGCATATTTCTGCCACTGGCCGACTGACCGTATCCTCCAATCTGCCAGCTGATATTGCTTGTTCGACTCCACACCACAGTAGAGTCTCAGTAGATGGTCGAGTGAATGACGAGCCAGGTTGAGAAGCCGTGCTGCCTGGTGTGTGTCAAACATGTTCACAACATATAGCCCAAAGTCTTTCTGTAGCCACTCTATGTCAGAATCGGCACCATGGAAGACCTGAGAACAAAATCAAGGCCATGTAGTTCACACCAACAGCAGTCTAGTCTTCTGTCTCCTACGTAGCCTTGCCTGTGGCTTATCAGAATGCTGGTAGGAAAGGAACCCTGGGACTTGCAATTGCTAGGCAGACACGCTGCCATTGGACTGTATCCCCAGCCCAGGGTACGTGCAGTTTTAAGTTCATCTTTTGCTCATGCCACAGACAGACATCCTTTGTGCTTGTAACTGTATACTGCTAAGGGTCGCAACCACTTTCAGGCCATGATGTGGGAAGGAGCCCTATTAGATCCAAGTGTGTCTGTCCTTGAGTTCAAGCAACCCAATTGACTGGGCTCACCAAAATCATTAACATAATTTACAGCACCAAGCTACATCGTGAAGCTCCTTATTAGGGTCTAGAGCTAAGCAGACAAGTATGTGGAATCTCAGGGAGATGGAACAGCTTCTCCCTCCACTGGGTCTAGGCTGAAAGAACCTGATAGTACCCCAGAAAGCACTGCAGTCCCCCCTCAGGCAGGAGCGGGAATGGCTAGCTAACCTTAACGATGGCGGGGTCTGTGAGGCTCTCGTTGAGAATGTACATGTCACTTCGAAGCTCTAGGGTGTCAACAATGAAGTCTTCTGTTCGGGTGGAAATCTGCATCAAGCAGGTCAGTCCTAGGAAACTCCTGTATGAGTGATGCTAAAGCATATAGGAAGGGAGTTAGGGGAAAGGACTAGAAAGTGTTCCTTCACTTTTTAATTTTTATTCTGGGGATGAAATTGAAGAATCTTGCACAGAACTCTACCCACAACCCACCTCTACCAGTTTTGAAAAGTTAGCTATAGAAGTTACATGACTAATTTTATAGGAAAAAAAAAAATTAGCTGGGCGTGCCAGCGCATGCCTTTAATCCAACACTCGGGAGGCAGAGGCAGGGGGAAATCTCTGTGAGTTCAAGGCCAGCCTAGTCTACAGAATGAGTGAGTCCAGGACAGTCAGAACTATACGGAGAAACCCTCCCTGAAAAACCAAAAAAAAAAAAGATTAAAATGAAGATTTCACTCAAGGTCAATTACAAGGTACCTCTAGGTCCACTGCAAACTCCTGACAACCCAGGAGCTTCTCATTGAGCTCCACAAGTTCATCCAGGGAGGATACAAAGTGGCAGGGTGTCTCTTCCACAGGTCTGTATAACTGGAGCAAGAAAGGAGCACAGAAAGTATCGTGTTAAAAACCAACCCTACGAGGCTGGGCGGTGGTGGCGCACGCCTTTAATCCCAGCACTTGGGAGGCAGAGGCAGGCGGATCTTTGTGAGTTCGAGGCCAGCCTGGTCTACAAAGTGAGTCCAGGACAGCCAGGGCTGCACAGAGAAACCTTGTCTCGAAAACAAAACAAAACAAAACATAAAACCAACCCTAGGGGGCTGGAGAGATGGCTCAGCGGTTAAGAGGACTGACTGCTCTTCCAAAGGACCAGGGTTCAAATCCCAGCACCCACATGGCAATTCACAGCTGTCTGTAGTTGCTGGGCGTGTTGATGCACGCCTTAATCCTAGCACTCGGGAGGCAGAGGCAGGTGGATCTCTGTGAATTCAACGCCAGCCTGGTCTTCAGAGTGAGTTCAGGACAGCCAGGGATACACAGAGAAACCCTGTCTTGAACCCCCGCCCCCCCCAAAAAAAACCCAACCCAACCCTACAAAGGCACAGACTGGATTCTAAGTTCAGGGATGACCCCAGACTGTAGCCTCAAGTTGCTGCAGGAAGATGGAATTGCAGCAAGTTTATGCTACATTCTCCCCAGGGCCCCAGGTCCCAGCTTGGAAACCAAGTCTGGGCACTGACCTGGGGGTGTGGCTTCTGAAGCACTGAGTCGGGTGGAGTGAAGTGATCGAGCTCACACTGATAAGGATGTGCAAACCTAAGTGAACATAACATAAACCTTTAGGTTAATCCATGATTCAGAAGGAACACAGATACAATGTATGTGAACAAATGAGTAGGCTAGGGCTCGGCCACTACAGCTTGTCCAGCACAAATGAAGCCCTGGTTGGCAGCCTCAGTACCACACAAACCTGGGCACGAGGGCATGTATCTGTAATCTCAGCATCTGGGAGGTAGAGGCTGGAGGATCTTAAGTTCAGGGTCATCACTGATGATACTGGAAGTTTGAGGCCAGCCTAAGATGTGTGAGACAGTGTCTTACTACCCCGTACCCCCAACAATGAAAAATGACGAAAGATTATACTGTGAAAATATGTCACCTTGACAGTGAGTTGACTGCCATGCTGGGCTACAAAATGAGCCATTATCTCAATAAAATAAATACATAGGCAGATGCTCATCTCAGCAGTACATATACCAAGAGTGGAACGATAGAGATTATCGTGGCCCCATGTGAAGGTGACATGAAAACCTGAGATGGCTAAGCAGTTAGGAGCATGTATGCTCTTGCAGAGGTCTCAAGTTTAGTTTCCAGCACCCATGTCAGATAGCTCAGAATCACTTCATGCCTTCTTCTGGTCTCCACATGCACCTACACTAGTGTATGGTTGTATATACCACATACACACATGTGTGCACACGTGTGAGCGAGTGCTGGAGGGCTAGGTATGGTGGCATCACCTCAGTACTTTGAGGTGAAAGCAGGAGTTCAAGGTCAGCCTGATCATCTAAGATCCTGTCTGTCTCCAAACAAATGAAACCAATGAGGCAAAATGGAAAGGAGAAAGTCCAGACCCATGCACTTACATGTCCTGCTCAACCTGCTGGGTTCTCTGCTGATGGATGAAATCTGCCAGGGCAGGGGGGACATCGAGGTCCTCAGGACGATCCTGGGGGCGTTCACGCCTTTCTTTTGAGAGAGCTGGAGAACCAAGCAGTGACAAGCACACCACAACACTTGAGGCACACACGTTTAAGTCTTCCAGCTTAGGAAGGGGAGGAGGTGATGGGCTCCTCTGAGGAAAGAAATGTGGGAGTGAAGATCCCCCCTTCCCAGGACTCTGTATCAAATGGAAGGACTTAAGCCACCACTTACCCTGAGGGAGGGGCTTCCGAGCATTGGGCTTGACAAAGATTTTAGGGAGAAATGGTGTGTTGGAGTTGTCAATCTTCTCTCGAAACCTTAGCTGAGGTCGGAGGATGTTCTTTGCATGCAGCAGTCGGAATGTCTCCGATTTTGCTTTTTTGCCATATTCTCCTGCCTACGGGCAACACATAAGGATCAACTAAACCCAGCAACTTGATAATCAAGTAGGAAAAGAAATTCCAACTTGTCTTCTGAGGAGACAAGAACATCCTAGGACCATACATTTAGAATGTTACTGCATGTGGGTTCAAGTACCACATGGAGAAGGGGTAGGTGGGCTATGTGTGCTTCTGACCATGTGAAAGTGAAAGCGCCTGGCTACATGAAGTATGTCGTGACAGGAATGAAAATCAAGATGAGGCAGGCTGTAAAACACTTATCAGGAGCTTGCTCGAGCAGCCTGCAGAGTGGTGCTCACCTTCCGGTTCCAGCTCGACACTATTGTTTTGGGGACCTGCAGCCCTGCAGGGAGGACTGGCTGCTGATGTTTGTTCACCCCCGAGGCTTCATCCAGTAATATACCCTGCAAAGAGATGAGGTGCTGGGTTAGGATCTGCCTTTGACAGACTGAATTACCCAGCATTTTCAAGAAATGAACTCATAGAATTATGTAGTTAATATATCCATGAGAAAAAGTAGGTAACGGCTGGAGAGGTGGTTTAGTGGCTAAGAGCACTGGCTGTTGTTCTTCCAGAGGACCTGAGTTCAATCCCCAGCACCCACATGACAGCTCACAACTGTCTTGTAACTCTAATTCCAAGGAATTTGACATCCTCACACAGTCATACATGCAGGCAAAAACGCCAATGTACATAAAATAAAAATGAATAAATTTAAAAAGTAGGTAAATGGCCGGGCGGTGGTGGCGCACGCCTTTAATCCCAGCACTTGGGAGGCAGAGGCAGGCAGATCTTTGTGAGTTCGAGGCCAGTCTGGTCTTCAAAGTGAGTCCAGGACAGCCAAGGATACACAGAGAAACCCTGTCTCGAAAAAAAAACCAAAAAAAAAAAAAAAAAAAAAAAAGTAGGTAAATGTATCAAAATATTATTTGTAAAGTGTAAGTATTCAGAATTTTTAACTTCCCAATTAAAAATTTAAAGTTTTACAAATGATTTATTTATCCTCCTGTTATGTGTGTCTGTGTGAGGCTGCTGGATCCCCTGGAGTAGGAGTTACAGACAGGTGTGAGTTGCCATGTGGGTGCCTGGGATTGAACCTGGGTTCTCTGGAAGAGCAGGTAGTGTTCTTAACTCTCTCCACAGCTAAAAATTTTAAATTCTTTTGAAAAGCAAGGAAGGGGGCTGGAGAAAGCATGCATAGCTCTTGCTGAGGACTGGCATTCTCATTCAGGTGCGCATACCCATTCACATAATTAAAATCAATAATATGTATGCTGAAATAAGGTCTGACTGTGTAGAGCAGGCTGACCTGGAGCTCACAGACATCCACCTGCCTTTGTTTCCCTGGTGCTGAGATATAGGCGAGACCACTAGGCCTGGCTACACTTATTTCCTTTTCATTTTCCATAATGCTGGGGTTTTTCCCTGCATTTTAATATTTGAGCTTTATGTTCATTAGTTTACTTATGTGGAAGGGGAAACACTTACCACTCTCTCCAAAATCACGTCGTTGGTATCAACGAGTAAATCAAACTTGTCCTCCAGTTCAGTTACTTTACTTCGGTCTTTGATGTCGCTGCGACACCCGTGGTACTGCATTACCCTACTCATGCTAAACAAGGGAAATGAAGGTCAGCACACATGGCTTTACGCCACCCATCTATAGTCTGGGAAAATACCTCAGACGGCTTGGCTCATGGGGCTCCCAGTACTCTAGATGAAATCAATCAAATGCACATCCTCACAGGAACCGGTATGAGACAAAAGCCAGCCAGCTAGGCCTGATGGCACAGGCCTGGGCCACACAGTGAGTTTGAAGCCAACCTGGGCAATTTAGTAAGTTAGACCTTTTCTCAATAAAATAACAGCATCAAGGTAATTTCCCCCAACAATTAATGGATGAGAAAAGGGTAGACCAGGCTGGCCGTGAACTCAAGAGATCCACTTGCCTCTGCCTCTCGAGTGCTGGGATTAAAGGTGTGAGCCACCACACCCAGAAAAAAGGACCTTTAAGATAAACAAACAAGTAAATATCTTGTATGCATATGTGTGCGTGCCCCTGCCCGTCTGTGGAGTCGAGAGGACAACTTGCAGGAGTAGCTTCTCTCCTTTCACATCTGAGTCTCAGAGACTGAGCTCAGGTTGTCAGGCATGGCAGCAGGTGTCTGTTTTTTTTTTCCCCTTTTTGGGACAGGGTTTCTCTGTGTATAGCCTTGGCTGTCCTGGACTCACTCTGTAGACCAGACTAGCCTTGAAGTCACAGAGATCTGCCTGCCCCTGGCTCCCCGGTGCTGGGATTAAAGGCATGTGCCACCACGCCTGGCATCAGCAGGTGTCTTTTACCCACTGAATCATCTTGCTGGCCCTTAATTTATTTTTAACAATCACAGATCATGCTGGGTGTGATGTGATGGCTCACATTTTCATGTTAGCACTCAGGAGGTACAGGGAGGGTGATGTCTAAGGTTTTTCAAGGCTTCCTTGGTCTACACGGCAAACTACAGGAGAACTAGGAGCCAGAGTTAGATAGTGAGTGGCTCTTCTCCCCCAGCAGTCACAGGCCATGCAATGACCCTTGCTTATACCCATCTTGGTACTGGCATTCAGCCAGTGCCTTTTCTGCTGGATGGTACTGGGGTTCACACCTAGGGACCCCATCATGCACAGTAATCCCTACCACTGAGGTATGCAACTCACAGGGAAAATTATCTGTCTTTTATTTCTTTCAGTCCACATAATAAACTTACCACTGAAGCAACCTGTCTCCTTGTGTTTCACAAAATGCCTGGAAGGCAGGAAAACTTCGGTAAAAATCATACTCATCGCCAAACTGTGGCAGGCCCCCAGATGCCTTGGTAACTGCCACCACTGATCCAAGTGCAAACTGAAAAATCCAGAGAAAAAACCACATTTTAAACATGGATTCCTATTCATTTAGAAAAACAAAACAAAAAACAAACAAACCCAAAACAAAACAGATTTTGAAAGATAAATATCCCAGGGAGCTGAGCAGAGGTCCAGTGTTCAGAGGGCAGCTCTTACTCAGGACCTGGGTTTGCTTCTCAGCAACTACACAAGGCAGCTCTTGGCCAACTACAACCATAGCTCCAGGAGACTAAATGTCCTCTTTTGGCCTCTGGGTATCAGCAGACATGTGGCATGCATTTTCTCTCTCCCTCCTCGCCCCCTACTTTTCCTCTCCCCCCCTACTTTTCCTCCCCCTTCCAACCACCACAATAAGAATAAAAATACAAAGAATGTATTTCAGGCTGACCTACAACTCACTATGGAGCCAAGGATGACAATGAACAATCCGCTGGTCCCCACCTCCCTATTACAGGCACAGGTCACATGTGGTGTTGGGGATCAAATCCACAACTTCATGACAGACAAGCATTCTACCAACTAAGCCATATCTGCTGGGATTAAAGGCGTGCGCCAACATG
The DNA here is from genome assembly GCA_907164525.1 of Lophiomys imhausi. Taxonomy (NCBI): domain Eukaryota; kingdom Metazoa; phylum Chordata; class Mammalia; order Rodentia; family Muridae; genus Lophiomys; species Lophiomys imhausi. The sequence goes on from CAJQZJ010032232.1 coordinate 7,585,949, forward strand.
CATGGCTTCTTTTTGTTTTGTTTTGAAATCAGACAGAGAATATCTTATATAGCCCAGGCTGGCCTCAACCTCCCTTGTAGCCTGAAAATGACTTTGAATTTTTTTTTTGCTTGTTTTTGTTTTTTGAGACAAGGTTTCTCTGTGTAGCCCTGGCTGCCCTGGACTTGGTGTGCAGACCAGACTGGCCTCCAACTTGAACACACTGAGATCCACCTGCCTCTGCCTTCCAAATGCTGGGATTAAAGTTGTGCGCCACCATGCCTGGCCCTTTGCATTTTTGATCCTCCTGTCTGCTGGGATTATAGGTGTATATGTGGTGGCAAGAATGAAATCCCTGGCTTCATACAGACTAGGCAGCCACCCTACCAATTGAGCTACACTCCCATTCCTAATATGAATAAGGTTAATTATGGCCTGGTTTTGAACTTGGTTCTGATACTTATGAAGTATGATTTGAAGCAAGGTGTTTTGTTTGTTTGTTTGTTTTTTGAGACAGGGTTTCTCTGTGTGTCCTTGGCTGTCCTGGACTCACTTTGTAGACCAGGCTGGCCTTGAACTCAGAGATGCACCTGCCTCTGCCTTCCCAGTGCTGGGAATAAAGGCGTGCACTAGCACGCCTGACTTGTTATTTTGTTTATACTGATCTGTTTACACCTCTGAAAAATGGGCATGGTAAAAGAGACCTACTCTAAGCCGGGCGGTGGTGGCGCACGCCTTTAATCCCAGCACTTGGGAGGCAGAGGCAGGCGGATCACTGTGAGTTCGAGGCCAGCCTGGTCTACAAAGTGAGTCCAGGACAGCCAAGGATACACAGAGAAACCCTGTCTCGAAAAACCAAAAAAAAAAAAAAGAGACCTACTCTAAGAGCACTGGCTGTTCTTCCAAAAGACCAGGGTTCAAATCCCAGTACCCACATGGCAGTTTGAAACTGTCTGTAATGGCCGGGCATGATGGCACTCTTTTTTTTTTTTTTTTCGAGACAGGGTTTCTCTGTGTAACAGCTCTGGCTGTCCTGGACTCGCTTTTGTAGACCAGGCTGGCCTCGAACTCACAGAGATCTGCCTGCCTCTGCCTCCCAAGTGCTGGGATTAAAGGCGTGCGCCATCACCGCCCGGCTGATGGCACTCTTTTAATCCCAGCACTCAGGAGGCAGAGGCAGGCAAATCTCTGTGAGTTCAAGGCCAGCCTGGTATACGGTGTGAGTTCCAGGACAGCTAAGGCTGTTACACAGAGAAACCATGTATTGAAAAATCTTAAAGAAAAAGGGGGGGACCTACTCATAAGTTATTGTGAGGGTGAAATGAACTACTAAAACCACTTAGAACACTGCCTAGAACATGTTTGCTATTACTTAAGTTCAAACTGATAGCTTTTCATTTTTGTGATTTTGATGCACATTAACCAACAATACACAGTTTATAGACATTTTAGGTGATTTTTTTTGTTTTGTTTTGTTTTTCTTTTTCTTTTTTTTTTTTTGGTTTTTCGAGACAGGGTTTCTCTGAATATCTCTGGCTGTCCTGGACTCGCTTTGTAGACCAGGCTGGCCTCGAACTCACAAAGATCCGCCTGCCTCTGCCTCCCAAGTGCTGGGATTAAAGGCGTGCGCCACCACCGCCCGGCTTTTGTTTTTCGAGACAGGGTTTCTGTGTGTCCTTGGCTGACCTGGATTCACTTTGTAGACCAGGTTGGCCTTGAACTCACAGAGATCCACCTGCCTCTCCGGAGAGCTGGGGTTAAAGGCGTTCACCACCACGCCTGGCTTTGGACGATCTTTTAAAAATTTTTTTATTTTTTGAGACAGGGTTTCTCTGTGTATACCTGGCTGTCCTGGACTCACTTTGTAGACCAGGCTGGCCTTGAACAAACAGAGATCCACCTGCCTCTGCCTCCCTAGTGCTGGGATTAAAGGCGTATGCCACCACATATACCTTGGAATTGCAGACAGCCGTGAACTATGTGGGTGCTGGCATTTGAACCTGGGTCCTTTGGAAGAACAGCCAATGATCTTAACCACTGAGCCACCTCTCCAGCCTGGATGATCATTTTATAACCAGTGGTTTAGGTAGACTGTTGTGAGGTAATAGGAAACAATCTGAATTGGCTGCCATTGATAAAGAATGGGTATTTTAAGGCAGTGGTTCTCAACCTGTACGTCAGGACCCTTTCACAGAGGTCGTACATCAGAACTCCTGCACATCAGATATTTGCATCACGATTCATAACAGTAGCAAAACTACAGTTATTAAGTAGCACTGAAAATAATTTTATGGTTGAAAGTCACAACATGAATAAGAGTTGCAGCAATAGGAAGGTTGAGAATAACTGATGAATTTTGTGAAAAGAATTTACATAAAAACTCTACGCTCCTTCTCAAGAGGTACTGGAGAACGCGCTTTCACACTTGGAGATTCGATGGCAGCTGTGACGTGTGACATTCAACTCAAGAGATTGGGGTTATCATGTTTGTACATCAGCGGGGAGAGCAATGGGCGGGAGTCGCCCAGATGTGGGGGCCCTCCGGGGAGGTGGTGCAGGGTGCGCCACGTGGACGCAACAAGGACGCCCTTCTGAGGCGCGGACACGGCTTTACACGCAAAGCCCCACGCGCTCACACCGGAAGCGGGCGCCCTCCGTTCCCGCTCCCAGGCAGCCATTCCCACTGCGCGCCGTCAGGTCGCCTTGACAGGCACCGGAAGCCCGCAGACCCCAGTCTGCAGCCCTAGGCCCGCTTCCGCCCAGAACACGGGGTCCTGGGGTGCCCCAGGGCCCGCAAACTCACTTTCACGAAGCTGTCTGCGTCGGGGAAGCCAGGTAGCACCATTTCCGAGTCAGGCTTGGTCGCGCTGGTGGCCGGAGCAGCCTGATGCTCCCTGGGACTGGGAGGCGCCATCTTTCCGTCCTAGAGCGGCTCTTCTCGCGAGAATGTTCGGCGGAGCGAGACAGGTGTTGCGCGCATGCGCAGGCTCCCTCCCCCAAGCCGTGTAGCTTATGAGAATGGTTTACAATAGGTAAATTTAGGCTTTTCTTTGATTTCACATTATACCTAACAGACCTGTGGGCTAGGGTGGAACTGGATACAATTTTAATCACATTGAAAGTCAGCTTTTTACTGCTGGTCCTGGTGGTTCAGGCCAGTAATCCCAGGACTCTGAACTCCCAAAGTCAGATATCCTCCTGCCTCAGTCTTCCAAGTGCTGGGATTAAAGGCATGCATAAGCACACTTGGATAGAATTTTCCAATTTAAGTTTTGAAAAAAAAATTGGAGCGGGCGTGGTGGTGTATGCCTTTAATCCCAGCACTCAGGAGGCAGAGCCAGGCGGATGTATTTTGTGTAAGTTCGAAGCCAGCCTGGACTACAAAATACAAAGCTAGTTCCAGGACAGCCAGTGCTGTTACACAGAGAAACCCTGTCTGGAAAACCCAAAAACAAACAAACAAATAAATAAATAGGGCGAGGGTGGAAAGGAGAGATGTCTTTTTTTTTGTTTTGTTTTTCAAGACAGGGTTTCTCTGTATAACAGCTCTAGCTGTCCTGGACTCACTTTGTAGACCAGGCTGGCCTCAAACTCACAGAGATCCACCTGCCTCTGCCTCCCAAGTGCTGGGATTAAAGACGTGCGCCACCACCGCCCAGCTGAGAGATGTCTTTTAAGCAGTTAACACTTGCTGGTTCTAGAGAAACATGGCACCTAGGTCTGAGGTTCAAAACCACCTGTAACTCAAGCTCTAAAAGAGCAAATGATTTCATCTGGCTGACATGGGCACCTACACACATATGCCATACAGATACAAACACAGACATACATGCAACATATATATTTTTGTTTGTTTTGTTTATTAAGACATGTTTTCTCTGTGTAGTCCTGGCTGTCCTGAAACTTAAGAGATCCATGCCTGCCTGTTTCCCGTCTTGGCCTCTGTAGTGCTGGAATGTAATGGTGTAGGCTCCTGTGCCTGGGCCCCTTTCCTTTGTGCGATTCAAGGAATCAAACCCAGGGCTTATGCCTGTTAGCTAGTGGCCTACCAGTGAATTTTATCCAAAGCTCAGTAACAGAATTTACAAAATAATAATGAACAAAAAGCCAGTTATACATGTTCTTAAAATTCTGATGTCATTTATTGGCACAAAAATTAGGTACAACATGGGGTCTAGATGTGGCTTCACTTTATATTTTGTGTATTTAATGGGATATTTACTTTGCTCATAATTCACAACCTGTTCTAGTGTGTCCCTCTGTGATCAGCACCTTCTCAACAGCACTGTGTTCTCAGCCCCTGCTGCAAACAACATTTCCATTCCTCATTGAACACAGCAGGGCCAGTATGGGTCCCGGCACTAAGATCCTTGACACACCCATTCATTTACAGTGGCCAGGCATCTGAGCAAACGTCCCTCCTGGAAGGTCAGGTCTTGTGAGTTTCAGCATCATGGGCTCAAGCAGAAGACGGATCTTCTCACTCACTTTGGTCTATCCTGCAAACATTGCCACTGCTGTGCAGGGACTGGTGAGGTAACAGGATAGGTGGAGTGCTGAAGTCTGTGTTCTTGCTGTTGGAGCCCTGGTCAGCATTCTCCAGGTCCCGGGTAGAGAGGATCAACTAGATTATTCTGTCAGCAAATGCTTACAATGAGTTGCTTGTAAGTTAAGTCAAAACCCGTATTTCTCAGTTATCTATCTTCTGTTCTCCCAAAATGGAAGGCTTGATTTCTATAGGATTACTGTGTTTCATTGTCCTGGGAACTGAATCAAGCCTTGTGTTTCTGACAGTATCTTTTCAACAGCAGCTAGGAGGTTGGTTCAAACCAACTTTAGAATATACAGTAGTTCTTTTCATATACATTTAAAAATATTTAACAAAGTCTAACTTTATGACCATGGTTTTAGTCCACTGGAAGCACAGACCATGGTACAAAAGCCTCTGAGATGACGTGGTTTGCCAGGTCTCGGCTCGGTTACCAGAAGGGACACCTAGGAAGGTGGACAGCAAAGGCATGGTCAGTCATTGGAGCTCTTCCAAGCTTTACCCAAGTGCAGAGAGCTGGTCTGAGCCCTGTTGGACTCAGTCAACATCTCCAGTCTATGCTAATGTCCTGATGTTCCAAAGAGACACTTTGCCCCTTTCTCAAATTTCTGCCCAGACTCTCCAGGATTATAAATCTTTCTCTTCTCCTTTCCCTCTCTAGCCATTGCTCTGATTTTTCTTGTGCCCCTCTACATCTCTGGAGTGACAACAAAAATCTAAAAGAACTACAGACAAATAAGGCATCATGCCCACCATAGCAATCAAAGCAGTTTAACTCCCGAAACCAGTTTAACTCCCGAAATCAGTTTTCCCTGTCAGACAAGGAGCATCCTCAGGGACTACAAACCTCAAGGAGACACGAGCCCATCAGTGTTCTTTATGGCCACTCCACCGAATCATCTTGTCATCTCTGGGTTCAAGTGCATCTTCACTGCTGCTTTATTTATTTTTGAGAACGGTTTTACCCCTGTAGCCCTGGCTGGCCTAGAACTTAAGAAATCCGCCTGCTTCTGCATCTCCAGTGCTGGGATCAAAGGCGAGGGCACCATGCTTGGCTAACTGGCACAGCCACGGCTAGTGAAGAGTGCCGAGAGTCATGAAGCCAGCACAGCTGTTTGATGCAGTCCAGCAACGCTGAGCCGAATGCTGTTTTTGCCATTGTGCTGTCTTTCACCTTGGGCTTCTGATCTCTACCTGTTGCATTTGTGGAGGACTTTTTACATTATGATTCATTTTTTTTGCCTTTTTGTGTGTGTGAAGAATATACTTCCTTTTCTTTCTTTTTCCTTTAGTTTTTCTGTTTTTTGTTTTTCAAGACAGCGTTTCTCTGTGTAACAGCCCTGGCTGTCCTGGACTTGCTTTGTGGAACAGGCTGGCCTTGAACTCACAGAAATCCACCTGTCTTTGCCTCCCCAGTTTTGGAATTAAAGGTGTGCGCCACCACACCCATCATTATGATTCATTTATGTCTCTTCCCCAGAATATTATTTCTGCTCTCAAAGAAGTAACCTCATCTGGCTCTACTTGGGCGTCTTCCTTGCCATAGACATTGTGAAAAGCAAAAGGAAGTTGTATAACCCAAGAGTTCTCTTGGCACAGCTGCCCAAAACAAACTCAGGAATAACAGATTAGACTACAGGCTTCCTCATATACATAGTCTACAGGACATTCCCCCAGAAAATAAAAACTTAACAACAAAGTTAGTTTGCCTAAAACGACCTTTGATAATACATATAGATGATATAAGATATAAAAGAAATATAAGGCTTTGCCAATCATAAAGAGACTGGCTCACATTAAGTTACAGTGAGGTCTTGTAACTAAAAAAAAGAAAAACCAAAACAAATGACTAGAACAAGTCAGCCTGCGGCCTGGGAGAGCTTTCAAACTGTTAAGCTAAGCTAACTCAAACTGTATTCACAAGTTGTACTTCAACCACTGTGCACTGTTCACGGCTTGGGAACTTGCCTAGAATGAGTCAGATATTTTTGTATATGTTTAATGTTTTACTTTCCTGAAGAACAGAATGTCATTATGTCATAAATGCTCACATACTCTAAAATGATTTGAGACTGATAATACCTATTCTCTCTGGGCTTGTAACATGTATCCAGGGACAAAATATGGTCTATATTTCTTTTGAAATCGTAAGTTTGCCTCTTTTATGGAATCTGTATAAATAAAGAAACCTTCTGCTTGCTAGTCAGTCAGGATTCTCCTAGCCATGGTCTCTGCCTCATCCATCTGTTACTCCCCTCCGCCTGCTCCTTATCTCCTTGGCTGGACCTGTGTGGGTGACAGGGAGTCAACGAAGCTTCTTTGAGAGGATCACTCACCAGCCAATGTAGCACTGGCAGAGGTTCTCATGGGATGTTGCTTGCTTGATAAGCAACTCCACTTGGGTTGGAACATCCAAGGTGTCGTCATGAGAGAAATCCCGACCTAGGAAGCAGAACACTGTCATCTACACTTGGACCAACACAGCCCATGTTCTTGTTTGGCTCAACCCATGATCCAATATAGACCCAATTCAAAGATGGCGGAGATGTCAAAGCTGTGGCTAATGGAGCTATTCCAAAATCGGATTTGAAAAGTGGATGAGGGCATTCAGCTTGAAGCTCACAAGCTTCCATCAGTGTTTCCAATGGACTGTTAAGATCTTGGCTTCTCCAGGCAGTGGTGGCGCACGCCTTTAATCCCAGCACTTGGGAGGCAGACGCAGGCGGATCTCTGTGAGTTCGAGGCCAGCCTGGTCTACAAAGCAAGTCCAGGACAGCCAGAGCTACACAGAGAAACCCTGTCTTGAAAAAAACCAAAAAAAAAAAAAAAAAAAGATCTTGGCTTCTGATGGGCGTGGTGGCACACGCCTTTAATCCCAGCACTCTGAAGACAGAGGCAGGTGGATCTCTGTGAGTTCAGGGCCTGGTCTACAGAGTGAGTCCAGGACAGACAGGGCCGTTTGTCTCAAAAAACCAAAAAAAACCCCAAAACCACAACAAAATAAAATCTTGCCTTCACATAGGCTCTGCAGTTTGACCAGAGGATATGGTTTCTTTGATAGCCTCCTTGGTTTTTGCTTTTAAGATTTTTTTTTTCTTTTTCGAGGCAGGGTTTCTCTAACAGCCCTGGCTGTCCTGGACTCTCTTTGTAGACTAGGCAGGCAGATCTCTGTGAGTTCGAGGCCAGCCTCCCAAGTGCTGGGATTAAAGGTGTGTGCCAGCACACCTGGCTGTGTGAAATGTTTTGTGGTTAATTGGGTTTTGAGAGAGATCTCATGTAGCCTCAGCTGTTCTGAGTTATGTAGCTGAAGCTGGTCTTGAATACCTGATCCTCCTGACTTTCCAAGTCTAGGGAGTATGTACACCACTGTAACTAGCTGCCTAATTAATTAGCTAATTACAGTTGTCTAGGAACTCACTGTTCTAATCCAACCTGGCTTCAAATTCTCAGCAATCCTCTTACCTTGGTCTCCTGCTGGGACTGCAGGTGTGAGCCACCACACCTAGCTGGCAAAGTGCCATTCTAGTACCAGGAGGATTGTTTATCTTCCAAATCTCCACAAATGCCAAATGCCTCCAACTCCTAGGCTCAGATTTGGGCACCGAGGCAGTCTGCAGACCAGCTTCTTTGCATGAATTCCTGCTTCCCCATATCCCAGGATTCCTTCCTCTCCACTGACCACCCTGCCCTGTGCTCAGGGTCCAACCCTCCTGCTCTCATACACACTTTAAGTGTTGATTACTTAGTCTGTGTTCAAACTTCCTTGATTACATCCTCCTCATAGGCTTTTTGTTTCTGTTTCAGATAGGGTCTCCCTTTCCCTGTCTATGTAGCCCTGGCTGGCCTGGAGCTCACTGAGATTTGCCTGCCTCTGCTTCCTGAGTGCTGGGATTAAAGATCTGTGCCATAATGACCTTTTCAGTTTTGTAAACACACTTCCTCCTTATAGAGAAGAAAACTGACACAGGGATGCAGCTCAGTGGAAGAAACCTTTTGTACCATGAAGCAGCCCTTAGAATGGATGTCAGCACTCCAGGACTTCTGTCCATAAAATCCTCTAATTTACTTAGTCCTCTCCTTCCTGCATAAACTGCTCAAGAAATTTACGTCTCACCTTTGTTTGCCTCCATCTCATTCTCTTCAACAACTTCAGTCTGGCTATAGGGCTCCACACAGTTCTCAGATGGTTACTAGTATCTGGAGTCATCTTTGACCATCTCGTGTCGCATGTGTCAACAGCCATCTTTGTGGCTTTTTAATTTTATTTTTGGTTGGTACTGGGGCTCTAACCTAGGCTCTGTGAGTGGCAGGCAAGAACGTTCCATTGAGCCACAGCCCTAGCCTAGCCTTTGATTTGCCCTCCTCAAGAGCTCTTGCATCTGATGTCTTTTTTGTTTTTGTTTTTGTTTTTTTGGTTTTTCGAGACAGGGTTTCTCTGTTTAACAGCTCTGGCTGTCCTGGACTTGCTTTGTAGACCAGGCTGGCCTCGAACTCGCAAAGATCCGCCTGCCTCTGCCTCCCAAGTGCTGGGATTAAAGGCGTGCGCCACCACCGCCCGGCTTGTTTTTGTTTTTGAGACAGGGTTTCTCTGTGTATCCTTAACTGTCCTGGACTCACTTTGTAGACCAGGCTGGCCTTGAACTCACAGAGATGTGCCTGCCTCTGCCTCCCGAGTGCTGGGATTAAAGGCGTGCACCACCATGCCCGGCAATTACAGACAGCTCTAAACTGCCATGTGGGTCCTGGGATCTGAACCCGGGTCCTTTGGAAGAGCAGTCAGTGCTCTTAACCACTGAGCCATCTCTCCAGCCCCGCATCTGAGGTCTTCCATTTTTCAGTGATTGACTTGTCTGGATACAAAAGCACCTACATGCCCCTCCTTGTGAGGCAAGGTCCACCCAGCCAGTGAAGGTGGCACCACAACACAAGAACTCAGGCCTAGTTTCCTCCACACTTCACCTAACTGCCTTTGATGGTTTTCCACTGCTCTCAGGATACAGCATGTGAGCCTAAGGCCCTGGCCCAGACATCACATACTTTTTTCTCTGTATATCCTTGACTATTGTGGACTCACTTTGTAGACCAGACTGGTCTTGAACTCACAGAGATCTGACTGCCTCTGCCTCCTGAGTGCTGGGATTAAAGGTGTGCACCACCATCATCACCCAGCTGGTTTCTTTTTTTGTTTGTTTGTTTGTTTTTTGAGACAAGGTTTCTCTGTATATCCTTGACTGTCCTGGACTCACTCTGTAGACCAGGCTGGCCTTGAACTCACAGAGATCCACCTGCCTCTGCCTCCTGAATGCTGGGACTAAAGGCTTGCGGCACCACACCCAGCAGGATCTTCTTCTTTTTTTTTTTTACCATCATTGTCATTACTGCTACTTCTGCCTGAAATGTCCTTCTAGTTAACTCCTTGTGGAGGTTTGAATGAGAACAGTCCCTATAGGTTCATATATTTGAATACTTGGTCTCTAGTTGGTGGAACTACATGGGAAGGATTAGGAGGTGTGGTATTGGAGGAGGTATGTCACTGGGGGTGGGCTTAGAGGATTCAAAGACCTATGTCATTTCCACTTAGTTCTCTCTGCCTCAGAGTTGTAGATCAAGATGTAAGCTCTAAGCTACTGCTCATGCACCATGCTTGCCTGGCTGCTGCTGTGCTCACTACCATAATGGTTATGGGCTCTAACTAAGCTGTCAGCTCTAAATAAATGCTTTCTTTTATAAGTTTCCTTGGTCACAGTGCAATAGAAATGTAACTAATACACTCCTCTTGTAAACTTAAACTTCAATTGCTTCCTTAGGGAAACTTTTCTGGAACTTCCAAACTAAATTAAACCCTGATATCACAAGGTACCACTGCCTGACAGTGTCCCCCTTAGATTCTGAGCCCAGAAAAGCCAGGGAAGCTGTTTCTACTTAGATGGTTCCTTTAGCATCTAGCACAAATAGCTACTTGATTAAGCCCCTGTGACTACAAAACTAACTGGATGCCCAGTGCCTGGAATCCCATGTCTCCCATGATGTTCACATCCTCTGTCAGGACTTCTTGTTATTATTCAGATGGAAAATGAGTTCAGAGGTCACACAGGAAGTGAGTGTGGAACCGGGTCTCTGGCTCCCTGGCTCCCATTCTCCATGCAATAACCCAACCCACAGAGGAAAGAGGATCTGTATAGATCGGTTGCTTCTTCCCAAAACCATACATGTTATCCCCTTCCATCTGTCCACTGCAATATTTTTTTTTTTAATTTTTTTTTTTTTTTGGTTTTTCGAGACAGGGTTTCTCTGAATATCTCTGGCTGTCCTGGACTCGCTTTGTAGACCAGGCTGGCCTCAAACTCACAAAGATCCGCCTGCCTCTGCCTCCCAAGTGCTGGGATTAAAGGTGTGCGCCACCACCGCCCGGCTGTCCACTGCAATATTGCTGCTAAGTTCAATCCAAGTGGTCAGGTACCCTCCAGTATCTCATCACGAGTCCAGTAACTTGCCCCTGGAATTGACTGGTTCTGGAATCTATTCAGATTCCAACAGAGCCTCCCTCATCCCCAGAGCTGATGAAGTTAAGAGATGTCAAGTGATATTAAGGGTCTTCAGCAAGAAGAGCTAGGGGGGTCCTCCTCTTCTGCCTTGAAGCCACTCATGAGCCACGTAGAAAGGAATCCCAGGACAGCAGGCTGGCCACCAAGAGAGGGAACACTCTCCTCATCAGGCTTCGTGTCCCTTTAGCCCCCAACACTCACCAGTGAGCTTATCTCGAACCCTGTTAATAATCTGAATAGCTTTCTTGTTCAAGGCTTCTGGTTTCACCAAACCATCTCCAACTGAAAGACACAAGAGCAGAAACAACAGGTCCAGGGCTGCTCTGCTTTTATGAAACTTGCTCTGAGTGTTGAGCAATCCTGTGCATCTCTATCCTCAGCACACAATGAAAATTCATGGACCCTTTCCTCTCAAAGGGAGCTTTGTTACTTGCCTTGCTGACTCCCTTTTTGACTCATGGATCAGGGTAGCTGCTATCTGTGCAAGTTCCTCAGAGTATGGACTTACTGAAAGAATGAATGGATTCTGGCACCGTGGTCCCTGCTTTCTTATGAGCTGGTTCTCCAAGTTCTACACCATCCAAAATTTCTAGAAAAACAAAATAAAAGGGAAAACAAAACAAAAAAAAAACCCCTCAATTAACATATGATTCAAATAGTAAAGGACTATTAGTTTCTAATTCTTTCTTTCTTTTTTTTTTTTTTGAGAGGTTTCATGTATCCAAACTTGATACATGTTTGCATCAAGTTGAACTTTCTCTGTAGGTAAAGATGACCTCATGCCTCTACCTCCAAGTGCTGGGATTATAGGCATGTGCCACAACATGCCTGGCTGTCACTCTATTTTTAAATTTATTTCCATTTTAAATTATGTATATGTGTGTGTTTGTATGTGGGGCATATCCATGTGTGGTGTAAGTGCCCGAGGCTAGAGGAGTTGGATTTTCCTGGATCAGGAGTTACAGACAGTTGTGATCCACCTGACATGATGCCGGGAACCAAACTCAGATCCTTAGGAAGAACAGTATGTACTCTTAACTGCTGAGCCATTTCTCCAGCCCTGTTACTCTTTTAAAAATAAAATTACAGCCAGGTGGTGGTGGCGCACGCCTTTAATCCCAGCACTTGGGAGGCAGAGGCAGGCAGATCTTTGTGAGTTCGAGGCCAGCTTGGTCTACAAAGCGAGTCCAGGACAGCCAGAGATATTCAGAGAAACCCTGTCTCGAAAAACCAAAAAAAAAAATAAAAAAATAAAAAAATAAAATAAAATTACAAAGCCGGGTGGTGGTGGCGCACACCTTTAATCCCAGAACTTGGGAGGCAGAGGCAGGCAGATCTCTGTGAGTTCGAGGCCAGCCTGGTCTACAAAAGCGAGTCCAGGACAGCCAGAGCTGTTACACAGAGAAACCTTGTCTCGAAAAACCAAAAAAAAAAAAAAAATTACATTTATTTATGCTTATGTGTGTGTTGGATGGGGTTAGCATGTAGGGGAGATCAGAGGACAACTTCTAGTAGTTGGTTTTCTTCTTCCACTATGTGTGTCTAGGGTATCAAACTTAGGTGACCAGGGTTGGCCATGAGTGTCCTTAACTAACCCATTGAGCTGCTCTGGGGGTTAACCTCGGGTTTCACTCATGCTCGGCAAGCACTTCCCTGAGCTACAACATCAGTACTGAAATCAGAGAAGCCTAACCCAGGCTGGAGAGCTGGCTCAGTGGCTGCGAGTACTCGTAGCTCTTGTAGCAAGCCTGGTTCTATTCCTAGCATGTGATCATAATCATCTGTAACTCCAGTTCCAGGTGATCCAACACACTCTTCTGGCCTCCTCCAGGCATGCATGAAATGCACAGACATACATGCAGGCAAAACATCTATACACATACAAATTTAAAAAAAGATTTAAAAAATTAATATAAAGCAATTAGTTTCTAATTATTTTAAAAATTTATTATGTTACTATTGTTACTATTATGGATGTATGTGTGGGGGAGGAGTGCATATCACAATTCATACGTGGTCACAGGACAACCTCATGGGTTAGTCTCTCCTTCCACCTTTTATGTGAGTTCTGGGAATGAACTTAGACCACCAGGCTCGAGTGGCAAACACCTTTACAGCCCCCCCCCCCCTTTTTTTCAGACTGGGTCTCATGTAATCTAGGCTAGTCTCAAACTTGCTACATAGTAAAATGATCTCAAACACTCTGGACAAAGTAATGGGGTCTGCCATTTTCCCTAGGATGTACCCACCTACTGACTGGCCTGCAGAGTAGGAATCTGTCCTTGTTCGGGACCGCTTATTGCCTTTTGTATTTGCTAGAAAAAGAAAATAAGTGTTAGGAAGCACTTAGCCTGTGACCTGAAAGAAATTTGGTTGAAAACATATTTTCTTATGATCATAAAAACATAATTTAACTGGGTGGTGGTGGCGCACACCTTTAATCCTAGCACTGAGGAGGCAGAGGCAGTCAGATCTCTGTGAGTTCAAGACCAGTCTGGTCTACAAAGCAAGTCCAGGACAGCCAGGGCCGTTACACAGAGAAACACTGTCTTGAAAAACCAAAATAAATAAATAAATAAATAATAATAATTTTTATCTTTTTTTTTGTTTTTGTTTTCGAGACAGGGTTTCTCCATGTAGCCCTGGTTATTCTGGAACTCACGGAGATCTGCCTGCCTCTGCTCCTGAGTGCTGGGACTAAAGGCGTGTGCCCCCACCGCCCAGCTAATTTTTCTAAAGCTGTAATGGTGAATTTGCAACCTGGATGCTCTCCACTGCACATCTGACCCAGACAAGCAGACAGCTGGTTTCTCACAGAACATCAGCGTCCTCTTGCCAGTCAGTCCCCTCAGGGAGTAGAGGAGAGATCCTGCTGCCTCAATCAAACTATCTGTGTCTCTCACTAAAATACTAGCTTCCTACTCTACTGCCCATACACACAAAACCACCAAGGGATGGTTTATCAGAAAAACATCTTCATTAACAGCTAAGCTAGAGTGGGAGTGTTCTGTACCATAAAAATGCTTGAAATTTCTCTCCAGCTCCCAAAAGCTGCTCTGTAAATGTCAGGGACACATGCACTTACATACATACATACAAACATACATATTTAATTTAAATAGCCCAAGTGGCTTGAAACTTATGAAGAATCTGTCCCATGTATTTGGAACTCACTGTCCATCAGCCTCCAGTTCAGCAGAGGGTCATAGACAAAAGCTTCCAGCACAGCCATGACACTGTCCTTGTGTTCCCGAAGCACTTCCATCACGGTGTGACAAGTGGTTCTGTAGTTGCCATCCAGACCGGTAACCTGCCGAGAGGTCAGAGACAAACAGCCAGAAGTTACTAGCAGTGGCTCACTGGTACCTCAAGAGCAAAGGCAAGGGAGGGCCTGTCACTCTCACAGTGGCACAGACCCAGGCCAGTGCAGACACATGCAACACTGACTTTCAAAAGTCATTATTAATACAGTAACGGGGCCTGCTGCAGAAACTACACGGGCTTCCAGGGGAACTGACACAGTCTAACGAGCACATCTCCGCTCAGGGAAGAGCACAACTCCACTGGCTCCACTTCAGATCAATGTGCGCCAGGCCCACTCACCTCCATAGCGTTGGTCAGCATTCTTGTCAGTCTGAATGGAATCTTTTCTGGAAATTTCTCTCTGGTCATAGCAACCTACAGGGTCATTAAAGGAAAAGCCAAATCCAGGATTAGGTTATATCCTCTAGCTGAGGTGAGGTGAAGGTGGGTGGCCTCTCTTGACATCATGGGGACTGATTTACACCATAGTAAGGAAATAAGAGTTCCTGCTGAATTCAGTGAGAGGGGATTTAGTGAAGGGATTTGAAAGATGACTTAAGAAAACAAAAACAGAAAAGAGAAAAAGGATGAGTTGTTCACTGCCTGGCCCCGGGCCAGCATGCAGTTGGAGGACAGGAGACCCCTTTTCTATGAGAGGGTGTGGGGAGAGTCCTTGTCCAAGGGGCTTAGAGGCTAAGAGTGGAAGGGAAGGCCTTTGGGGCTTGAGTTGCCCAAACTGTTGGCAGGGTTAGCTTTATGCAATATTCACCTCAAAGCAGTCCCCAAAGTCAATGTGCAGGATCTTTCCACTGAGCCGGTCCAGCATCAGGTTGGATGGGTGCCTGAGAAACAAGTGAGAGCAGGAGGGATGAAGCAAGCAGCCCTGATGAATCACTCAAGAAGACAGCCCCATGTCAGGGCCTGGCAAAGGCCCACTCTCAGGTGAGCCCTGCCCCCACATGCCTGTGAGAGTCAGGGTTTGCGGGAGCTAGCCTCACTCACAGGTTTCTGCACTGCCGCAAGCTGCTTTCAGGCTACAAAGGCAGAGGAGAGTGCTTGTAGCAGAGGCCACATGGCTCACAAAGCCTAAAGCATTTATTATCTGCCCTTGCATTAACTTTCTTGGGATCTTGGGTCCCCAGGAAAGTAGTTTCTTGTCAAGAGTAGCACAGTTCTGTCATTCCTACCAAGCAGCCATGACAGGGGCTTGTCTGTTTGGACCTTGGGTGAGTCCAAGTCCTGAGTCTCTCAGTCTCTCATCAAAGGCATTCAGCCAGATTTCAGACTGCTGGTTCCTAGAGCTCTGTATTTTGTTTTACATCCCTGTGTGCATGTGTGTTTGAATGCACACCTGCACATATATGCCATGGCTCTTGTTTGGCAGTCAGAGGACAACTTTTGCAGAAGTTGGTTCCCTCCTTCTACCATGTGGGTTCCGGAGATCAAACTCAGGATCAAACTCAGACTGTCCTGGAACTCATAGAGATCTGCATCCCTCTGCTTAGGCCTCCTGAGTGCTGGAGTCAAGGGCTTGTATACCATCCTTGGCCCACTAGTCTTTTGTCTTTTAAAGATGAGATCTCAGTTTGCTACCCAGGCTGATCTCAAAATCTTAGGCTCAGGACCCATCTACACAAAGAGGTGTTAGACTCAGGTGATATTCCCACCTCAGCTCCCAGTGCTGGGAGTTCTTATTTTGGAGGTAGGGGGCACAGAATGACTTTTACTCTCAAATAACTGCATGAAACATGAAACACAGCTAAAAAAGAAGAGCAGTACACATTAAAGAACCAGTTTTGTTTACATTCTTTTTTTTTGTTTTGTTTTTGTTTTTTTCCGAGACAGGATTTCTCTGTGTAATAGCCTTGGTTGAACTGGACTCAATCTGTAGATCAGGCTGGCCTTGAACTCGCAGAGATCTGCCTGCCTCTGCCTCCCAACTGCTGGGATCAAAGCCATGAGCCACCACGCCCGGCTTGTTTACATTCTTTTTTTTTTTTTTTTGGTTTTTCGAGACAGGGTTTCTCTGTGTATCCTTGGCTGTCCTGGACTCACTTTGTAGACCAGGCTGGCCTCGAACTCACAAAGATCCGCCTGCCTCTGCCTCCCAAGTGCTGGGATTAAAGGCGTGCGCCACCACCGCCCGGCTTGTTTACATTCTTATTAGACAGTGTCTGAACATTCCTGATTTTTCTTTCTTTTTTTTTTTTTTTGGTGGCACTGGAGATCAAATTCTGAACTTTTTTTTTTTTGGTTTTTCGAGACAGGGTTTCTCTGTATATCTCTGGCTGTCCTGGACTCACTTTGTAGACCAGGCTGGCCTCGAACTCACAGAGATCCGCCTGCCTTGCCTCCCAAATGCTGGGATTAAAGGCATGCGCCACCACCACCCGGCTAAATTCTGGACTTTGTATTAGCTACGCAAGTGCTCTCCCACTGAGTCATATCCACAGCCCTGATTAATCTTTTGGCTTACTATACTTAGAAGTGTATTTTATATAAGGTTCGACTTTGGTTGGCTTCAATTATAGATGGAGAATAATCTGTCTTAGCACAGTGCTGATTGATCAGTTTGTTAAACCAATGTTACTTTGGGGACCCCTCCCTGCTGCAGGGTACAGTTATCCTACTTCCGAATAAAACCATGCTTGCTTGTCCTTCAAAAAATAAAATATAATTATTTACTCAATGGTCACATATTTCACTGGAAAACAAAATGAACCCATTCAAAACAACTGGAGAAAGAGACTCAAAGTAAATTTACTCACCTGTCTCCAAGGCCTAAAATGTACCCAACCATGGACATGACTGCTAAGGAGCGGGTGTAGTTGGTTCTTCGGTCAAACCACACCTACAGCACAAGGGCACACGTGAACCAGCGTCCTAGAACCAGTAGTCTTAACATAGGTCTACCCTAGGAGAGCTGTTCTTACATTCTACCACCAATAGCCAGTTAGAATGCATTATGGAACAAAGACCCCACTTGTGATTATAAACTATGCCTCAAGATAAATTTTATCAGAAAAGTGTTGCGCTTGGATGAATAAATGCACTTTCTGTTAGGAACATGAAGATATGAGTGAAAATATCCACTTCAGGATTTCCACTTGAGACTGTGAGGATAAACTTTTTTCCTAAGTTGTTTGGTACATTTAATGTCAATTCAAAAAAATCTCAACAGCACTGTTCTTGAGAAATCAATACAATGGTTCCCAAATTTATGTGGTAGAAAAACCAAAACCAAAACCAAAACCAGAAAGTCAATGTGAAAGACCTGTATTAATGGCTGGTTTTCAAGAGAAATAGGCCGAAAGAACAACAAGGTGGCTCTAGGGTGAACTACATGGGGAGACTAAGGTCAGTGTATAAACAAACTGCAGTCTCTTAAAGAAGAGGCGGAAAGGGTGGAAACATGGGAAAACAGTGAGGTAGTAGCTGGTCACAAAACAATTTATTTATAAATTCAAGTTACATCTCATTCTCAGCATCCTCCCTCCACTAAACACTTTCTTATAATCATATTTATTTATTTGTGTGCGAATGTCTGGGAGGAAGGTGTACATGCTACAGTGCTCAAGCCAAGGTCAGAGGTCACAACTTGTATGAGCCACTTCTCTCCTTCTACCATGTGGGTTCCAGGGATTGACTCAACCTGTAAGGCTTGGAACTGAGTGAATTAACCTGCCAAGCCATCTCTCTGGCCCAGTTTTACTTCATTTTTTAAAAGATTTATTTTATTTGTGTATGAATGCATATATCTATGTGTGTGCATGTGTGTGTGTGTGTGTGTGTGTGTGTGTGTGTGTGTGTGTGTGTGTGTGTGAATGTGCACCACACACATGTCTAGTGCCTGAGATGGCCAGATGGATGTTGGATCCCCTGGAACTGGAGTTATAGGATCTCATATACAGCTCAGGCTGTCCTAAACTGAAGGATGGACTTCAATTCATGGTGATCCTCCTGCCTCAGCCACCCAAATGTTGGGATTATAGGCATGAACCATCATTCTCAATTTAATCAGGTTTCAAAAGGCTTTTCATGAAACACAGTGAAAATTCCTCGTTAACCACAACAAAAAGGGGTATACATCCTGCTATGTGTGGGTGTCTGTGGTCATACCTCTGAGCTGGGGCTTTTCAGCCACAGTAGCTTGGCCAAGTCGTCCCCAGCCGTGTTGTTGACAGCATGCTCAAATACCTCCACTTTCTGCATCAGAGTCAGGTGGTCATAGTCAGGAGCCATCTAAGAAAGGACATAAGCAGTCAGTGACAGGGAGCCTACGGCAAGCGGCCCAGAGCAGGAGAGCAGGTCAGGGCCAGGCAGAGCTGGGTCCTGATTTCATCAGGAAGCCAAGAAAGAGAGGAAATAACACAGCAAAGGAAAAAACAATGAGGTTATTTTTCTTTCTCTGTCTTTTAAAAAAATTTTAAAGATTTATTTTCATTTTCTGTGTACTAGTGTTTTTGCCTGCACACATGTCTGTGTGAGGGTGTCAGAACTGGAGTTACAGACAGCTGTGAGCTGCCACGTGGGTGCTGGAAATTGAACCCAGGTCCTCTAGAAGAGCAGCCAATGCTCTTAACTGCTAAGCCATCTCTATCTCCAGTCTCTATTTTTCTTTCTTTTTTTTTGAGACAGGGTTTCTCTGGGTATCCTTGGCTGTACTGGACTCACTTTGTAGACCAGGCTGGCCTTGAACTCACAGAGATCCACCTGCCTCTATTTTTCTTTTTTTTTTTTTGTTTTTCGAGACAGGGTTTCTCTGTGTAGCCCTGGCTGTCCTGGACTCACTTTGTAGACCAGGCTGGCCTCGAACTCGCAAAGATCCGCCTGCCTCTGCCTCCCAAGTGCTGGGATTAAAGGCGTGCGCCACCACCGCCCGGCCCATATTTTTCTTTTTTTAAAACAAGGTCTTATTATGTAGCCCTGGCTGTCCTGAGATTCACTATGTTGTAGACCAGGCTGGCCTTGAACTCAGAGATCTGCCTGCTTCTGTCTCTCGAGCACTAGGATTAAAGGTGTGCACCACCACGCCCAGCGACTTTTTAAAAATTCTTTTTTTAAGAATGTATTATTATTTTGTGTGCATGTGGAGGTCAAAAGACAATTTTGGGGAGTTGGCTTTCCCCATTCACCGTGGTTAGGTTCTGGGGCACCAGCCCGTATAGCAAGTGTTTTCCCACTAAGTCTTCTTGCTGGCCGTGCTGTGTCTCAGCAGTTAGCTGTTTTATGAGTTACTTCATTAAGCCTTCTTACATAAGGATTTCCTCAGACAGCTTTCTCAGTGGTGCCCCAAAGGCAGGTGTGGGTCCCCGGGAGTGTGGGTGCCCATGAGGCTCAAGGGTGTTGGCACAGCAGCAGCACGTACCCGCAGCATGATGCGATGCTCAATGTTCAGGAGGATCTTCTTCTTCTCCCTGTAGTCCCGGATGAGGGCATGCAGTGTGTCACAGTGGGGGACCCAGCCAATGAGGCCCGAGTTGGTGGACAGAGGGATGACGGCATATCTCTGGATGCTGGTGGCCATAGGGAAGGGGGGGGGGTCATTGCACAGTAAACAGAAGTACACCTTTAACCAGCTTAGTACACATATTGCCTTTGCTGAACTCCCTGTCACAATGTGTGGGCTGAGGGGCCCACTGTGAAGAAGGTACCCCAGAAAGATGTCATGAAGCCACAGTGGTCCTCAACTTGCCTTACACACTAACTTCTGTGGAAGGATTGAGTGACTACATATAGCGCTGAAGTCACCTCAGTGGAGCAGCCGTGGGCCTAAGAGACAGAGGTGCAGCACACAGCAGAAAGGGTTTTGCTGGCCTTGGTCCAGGGGGAGATCTAGACAGGGTTTCTCTGTGTAGCCCGGGCTGTCCTCAAACTTACAGAGATCTGACTGCCTTTGCCTCCCAAATGCTGGGATTAAAGGCGTGCACCACCTTGCCTGGCCCCTTCTGAGCTCTTTGAACTCACTAAAGGCGTTTCACAATGGGAATAACCTAAAATGTCTGGAGAATCTTCTTGTGTTGGGCACTTTGGTGCTCCTTGCCAGAAACTTTAATGTTAGTTTTGGTTTTTTTGAGAGTGGGTCTCTCTAAGTAGCCCTGGATGGTCTGCAGTTCTCTGGTAGACCAGGCTTCTGAACTTGTAGAAATAAATCCTCCTGGCCCTGCCTCTGTTTTTTGAGTGCTAGGATTATAGGTGTGTGATACCATACTAAGGTATTTTTGTTTTAAGACAGGGTCTCAAGTTTTCTGTAGCCTAGGCTAGCTTTGAATTCTTGATCCTTCTGCCTCTACCCCAAGCTCTAGGATCACAGACATGTGCCATCACACCTGGCTCAGGCACCCAATTTTGAAAAGTTTGTAAAGAAACACAATTACACGGACAGGACAGGATGAAATGCCAAGAGTCCTGAGAGTTCAGCTATCCTCCCGGGGTTCTGAATACCTGAGGTTCTTCCGAAGAGAAGTTGGATCATTGGCTAGGAGTGTGTTCACCAGGCCAAAGAGCTGCATCACTCGTTCATCCTGACGCAGATCTTCGTGGCCTTTCAGGAGGAAAACAAACTCGTGCCCATTGCTGCCTGTGAGAAAAAGTGGAACAAGTGACACAGATCAGAGCTGCTGACATGACCCCCCAAGACCGTCGGCCATTCCCAAGGTCCTATGGAATCGACGCCCTTTCCTAGTCACACTATCCTTACAGATAAGCAAATACATACCCCAGAAAAGCTCAGCTTTCAATGGTCCCCCATAATCAATACTGCTCTAATTAAACAAAACTGTTTTATGAGGACTGAGAATGATTATGTGTTGAGATCCGATACAATCTCTGTTCCCCATTCCACTGTCCTTTCCTTACTCCCACAGGCCACATCACCTAGGGCCCCAGTGGGATATGTCCAATAGGGTGCCAGGGAACATGGAGAGGGACCAGTCAGGAGATGTGCCCCATAGCTGGCAGGGCAAGGTTTGGGAGAGCTGCCTCTCTGCTAACAGTTCATGTTTGTGTGTGTGTGTGTGTGTGGTTTTTCAAGACAGAGTTTCTCTGTGTAGCTTTGGCTGTCCTGAAACTCACTTTGTAGACCAGGCTGGCCTCGAACTCACTGCTTGCCTCTGCCTTCCAAGTGCTGGGATTAAAGGCATGGGCCACCATGGTCAGCCCCTTCTGAGCTCTTTGAACTCACTAAAGGCATTTCACAATGGGAATACCCTAAAATGTCCAGAGAATCATCCTGTGTTGGGCACCTTGGTGCTCCTTGCCAGAAACTTAAACGTTATGTTTTTTTTTTGTTTTGTTTTTTGTTTTTCTGAGACAGAGTTTCTCTGTGTAATAGCCCTGGCTGTCCTGGACTCACTCTGTAAACCAGGTTGGCATTGAACTCCCAGAGATCCACCTGCCTCTGCCTCCCAAGTGCTGGGATGAAAGGTATGTGCCATTATGTCCAGCATGCAAGTATTTTTTTTAAAGGTTGATTATTTTTGATTATGTGTATAAATCCTGGTGTGGATTATGAGCATGTATGTTTAGGTGCTCATGGAAGCCAAAGGTTTTAGACCCCTCTGGAGCTGGAGTTACAGGTAGTTGTAATCTGGTTTCTTATGTATGGAGTTATCTCCCTAGCTCAGAAACAAATATTATTAAGAGAAAGGAAGCTAGGCATAGGCCATGCCTTTATTCCCAGTACTCCAGAGGCAGAGGAAGGTGGATTTGTGAGTTCGAGGCCAGCTTGGTCTACAGAGTGAGTTTCATGACAGCTATGGCTACATTAAGACATTGTCTTGAAAAAAACCCACAAGTAAACAACAAACAACAAACAAATAAATGAATCTGAGAAAGGATGCAAGAGCAATCTGGCTGAGAAATCTATTCTCCACTGATCCCAAGGTTGGTCTGACCAATTAGGTGTCCCTTTTGTCTGTCACTGTTCCATTTGTGTCCCTTTCTGTCAAAGAGGAATAGCTGTGTTCCCTGCTAGAACTGTCACACAAGCTCTCAGGAGTGAGAAAGCTGGGGATAGATAGCTCATCAGCTAAGAGTGCTTTTGGTGCATGGGGCTGTCAAGATGGCTGAGTGGTAAGAGAAGTGGCTGCTCTTAAAGAAGACCCAGGCTCAGTTCCCAGCACCCACACGGCAGCTCACAATCATTCATAACTCCAGTTCCAGGGGACCCAACACCCTCTCTGGCCTTTGTAGGTGTGCATGTGTGCACAGACATATACAGGTAAAATATCTATGCACAACTAAAGAGGGGTGTTTGCTGAACAGTCATGAGGGACCAGAGGCCCCACCTCAGCACCCATGTAATAAGCCATTTGTCCTGTAGCCCTAGTTTCAAGTGGGGCAAAGACAGGAGGATTTAGGGACTTACTTGCTTTTAGCCTAGCAGAGAAAAATGAGGGCTGCAGAGCCCCATATTCAGGGAGGGAGGGACCCTGTTTTAGGGAGGAATCGGCATGGAGTGACAGAGGTACTTGATGCCCTCTTCTATTTTTGGCACTCACAGTCACATGCATATACAATCAGAAACATGCACATGCACATGTGCACACACATGTGAGGAAGTCAGGTGTGGGTAGTGGCACATGTCTGCAATATAGGAAGTACTTGGAAGGCAAGGAAAGGATTGCCTCAAGTTTGTGATCAGCCTGTGCTATGTAGTGAGTACAAGTCAGCCAGGGATACAGAATGAGACCTGCTTCAATACTCTTCCCTTCCTCCCTAAAAGGACGAGAGAGCTCACAGTGCCTGCAGAGTGCTAGGGCCTCCCTTAACTGGTCCAGGTTGGTAGGACACTGCTCCTAAAGAAACTGCAGAGGCAGCTTCACAGTAACATGTTCTCACATACTGTGAGAATCCAAGCTCAGTCTGCTCATTTTGACAGGGACAGAACCAGGAACATTCAATAGCACAGAAGCTCTGTCTTCAAAGCAGCTTGTCCCATTCCATGTTTGCCTAGGATGCTTTCCTGGCGCCATCCATTTCCCATACTCGCCCATCACAACCGAATGTTAGACACTGCCGTCTCACTTCAACAAGTGCAGCCCTGGGCAGACAAGGGGCCTTAGGGGACATGGGAGGAGGACAGTCACTGCAGCCCTGGGCAGACAAGGGGCCTTAGGGGACATGGGAGGAGGACAGTCACTGCAGCCCTGGGCAGATAAGGGGCCTTAGGAGACATGGGAGGAGGGCAGTCACTGCAGCCCTGGGCAGACAAGGGGCCTTAGGAGACATGGGAGGACAGTCACTGCAGCCCTGGGCAGACAAGGAGCCTTAGGAGACATGGGAGGAGGACAGTCACTGCAGCCCTGGGCAGACAAGGGGCCTTAGGAGACATAGGAGGAGGACAGTCATTGCAGCCCTGGGCAGACAAGGAGCCTTAGAAGACATAGGAGGAGGACAGTCACTGCAGCCCTGGGCAGACAAGGGGCCTTAGAAGGACATGGGAGGAGGAGAGTCACTGTGCTCCCTTTCTCTCCCAACAGACGTGGGGGTGCTGCAGCAGGTGAAGTGGCAGGCAATCATTTCAGAAGAGAAGAGGGAGCACAGGCAGGGTAGAGGAGGTGTGCTCGGCCCTTACCCATCAGGGTCAACTTCCGGGGCCTCTGCTTGGATGTGATGACTTGCAAAGATGGGGCTATGGACTGAATGCGAATAATCGGCTGGTTGGGGTCATATGTTCCTGGCACAGCCAATTCAAGGTCTCGGCACATCAGAAGTTTGGGGGAAACATACTGCAGCTCCAGAGATGTTAGCTGTGAACAGTTAGGAAAAGGATTTAGACTTCGCCTCTCAGGGGAAACAGAAATGCAGTTTAAGTATTTTTCTCTCAGTAAATGGCTATGAGAAGTGAGGCTAGATTGTCAGGCTAAGCCCAGGAGCTCAGAGGGCACCCTGCTGGTAGCCTCAAGAGCCTACCTGGGGTAGCTGTTTAGAGATCCGTCTGAATACGTGATAATAGAGGTCCCAGGCTTGGGTGAGGTCCTTGACGTTCCCTGACTTCATGTATTTTCTGCACCATTCTTGTGCCTCCATTAAATCTCGGCCATAAGCCTGAGAGGGAAAGTACAACAGAGTTTTGAGTCACCAAGGCGGCCATGACCCTAGGAGGCTAAGTCCCCAAGCAGACCACACAGATCCCAAAGGTGCCTGAGGCAGTATGAAAGTACCAGGAAAGAATTGCTTAGCAGCAGGGGCTGGGCCATCCCAACCCCTGAGCTCCCAGGGCGTGAGGATGACCTACCATTCCCCCTCCCCCAAAGAGATTCAGGGAGAGATAAGATGGCCCCTGGACGGATCTTGTGAGGTTCTAGTTAAAATTTTGTTAAAATTTCAGCAGCTGAGGGAGGTGGCTTGGTGGGGCAGTGCTTGCCTGGAATGTGTGAGGTCCTGGGTTTGATCCCTCTAGCGTGTCATGAAAACGAAAATAATTTAAGGGGCTAGAGAGCTAGCTAAGTGGTTAGGCACAATGGCTGTTCTTCCAGGTCTTGAGTTCAATTCCCAGCACTCACACGGCAGCTCATGTCTATAACTGTACTCCCACAGGATATGATGCAAACCAAATCTGATTCTGGTTTGTATTATGCAGACAAAACACCCACTTACACAAAATACATAAATAAATAAATTTTTTAAAAAGCCAATACATTTATTCATTTATTTATTTGTTTTTATATATTTCTTTAAAAATAGGAGGGTTGCTGCAACAATTACATTTCCAGTGTTTTGTTTTGCTTTATTTTTCTGTGCACAAGTTCTAGGACTAGGCTGGCTTCAAATGTGCAATTCTTCTGCACAGAGTTCTGGAATTACATGTTTCTATGCTGTGACCTTTACTGGGTGCAACTTTTAGGAGCAGTAGAAAGGTCAGAGAGAAAGCAGTCTGGTTCAGTGAGAGTAATGTCCTGTCACGCTCTGATCTCGTACCTGATTAAAGGATGTTTCCTTCAGAGTCTGGGGCCCCCGTTCCATCATAGCATGCAGGGGCTCCAGCACCTCAAACATGCCTTTCACGTTCCTCTCCCCAAAGTACAAGCGAGATGCCTCTTCCAGGCCTTCATGCCACATCTCGTGCCAGAGGATGGCTACTCGAATCAACTCTTCACTCACCTGGATCAGAGGGAGAAGGAAGGAAGTACCATGGGTAAGCTAAGATTGGCAAAGTCTGATGTGGAGACAGGGACAGGGAGAGAAGTGATCACCAACACTATGGCTGCTGCTCAAGATCACTCACCATCATGGCCTGCTGGACCAGGGTGTTGCTGTGCTCACACATATTCTTCAGGATCTTGTTGGCTGCATTGTGACGGGCTGTCGTGGTAGACTTAGAAGCCACAGTTAGGGGGTAGATGAGGGCCTAAGAAAACAGAGGAACACTTGCAAAGGCCAGTCACCAAACCAAAGTTCACTGGTTTCATGAGAAAATGCTCAGGGCCTGCCCGTACCTGGGGGTGGTACCGACCAATATCTGTTAGAAGTTGGTGAATAAGCCGTCCCACCAAGGGTCTGGGTGTGTCGATTCTTGCAATGAGCTGAGGTATAACCTGGCATGTAGGAAGACACAATATGCAGCATATGAGATAGGAAAGATGACTGATGTTTTTCTTTTCCTTTTTTGTTTTTGTTTTTAATTGAGACAAAGTCTCATGTAGCCTAGGCTGATCATGAACCTTTTGCCTCCACTTCCCATATGCTGGGATTTCAGGAGTGTGTTTGGCCTAGCAAGGGAGAATATGCAGTCTGGACCTTGGGACCAAGCTGTGCTTCCTTATAGCTTATGACACAGACTGACTTGCCACTGTGACCACTGGTGGCTTCAAGAGGAGATGAACAAGAGACAGACTATGGTCATACTCGCTGTCATCGAGTCCTCACCTGTAACCAAGTGTCAATCTGTATGGCCTTCACCCCTTCCACCAAAGCTTCGTTGACATCTGGCCAATGACCATAATCAAACCACAAGGTGAGGACTCTGGAAAGACAGGACAAAGTCACAGGAAACTGAGGTTCCTAGTTGTCTGTTTTTCACCTCTAAGGCTTTAAATGGCTGTGAGAGGTGGCAGAGCTCATGAGGGATCTCGAAAGATTAGTCCAAGAGCTTCCCCCAGGTCTCTCGGGGTCACTGAGGCACAAAGTCAGCTACAGAGAGGAGCTGGGCAGGGTCTGTACACGCAGAAGGAGGTGACCGCAGGGCAGGCATTAGTGAGGCTGCTGAGTGAGAGCAGTCAGCCTCCAGGATGAAGTGAGACAACCTCCCTTCTCACTGCTCCTTTGTCTTCACACTTCTCAGCCTCATGTGAGGCCTGGCCAGCTATGGTGTCTCCAGAGACAGGCACAGGAGGAGAAAGGTCTATATGCTGACTTGGACCATGCTGACCAGAGCAGGGATGTGAAGACACCAGATGGACACTTCTCTCTTGGCACTGACAGGGTCTATCAGTTAGTTACGCTCTCCCCCACCCTCATACCTGAGTGTGTCCTGGAGGTTATTGCCTCTCGACAAGGAGATGGAGCGGAAGAAGCCTTGGACAGCAGGGACAGTGTACAACAAGAGGGTTTTGGACAAATCCTGTTGAAACACAAGTGTATTACTGACAACTCTCTCATCTGCGAAATGGGTACAGCTGCACTCGGATGGCCCCTGCCTCAGAGGGTAGTGAGGAGCCAAAGGCATGCGGAATGCACACCACAACAGCAAGTGCTTTAGTAAGCACATCCAGGCACATGGCCTCCTGACCAGGGAGGGACAAGTGGAGCTGGGCTCCGAACACGCTGTTCTCTGCACTCTCTGGCTGCTCTGTTGCAGTATGGACGACAGGCCAAGCAGAGGTGACAGAGGACAGATTCCCAAGGCCCTGGCCTCAGAGTGGCTTTGCAGCTGTGGCAGCCCCGGCACACAGGAGCAGTGCACCGACAGGATGAGCTCATTGCTGTGGAGGAATATACTACAAGGAGCCTTCCTTCAGCTCTGACAGCAGAGACACCGAGTGCCCAGGAGCACAGACTCTTGCAAGTGAGGGCAGCCAGTCAGTGTGTCTGGCCCTATCCTACCTCAGAGAAAGCACCAGGCCTCTGCTTCACAGTTATCTACTGCTCAGAGATGTGCTCTGGCCAGTTCTAAGTGAGGATGAGCTTACCTCAGTGACCTTCTTCTGCAGAGGGGATGGGGTGGGGCTGTTCTCAGTGCTCTCGGCCTCACTCTCACTGTTGCTGCCCTCTGGGCTGGTGGCAGTGGCGTTGGAGGCAGCTGTGGTAGCAGGAGTGGTGGCATTGGTGATGTTGGCCCCACTGGTGTGACGCAGTTTCTTCTTCTCGTCACGGGCTTGGTTCTGATGTTTGTAGTGCAGCACTGCTTCAAAGTTCATTACTGCCCAGGCGTGCCAAGCCTAGGTGCATAGGGCAAGAATGAAAGGCAGACACAGGCTTGCTCGGATCCACAGCCAAGCCCAGAGGCTAGATTCAGGGCTGGTGTTGAGGCAGAGCTTGCCATTCTGGGGACGGAGCCCTGAGATGGGCAGAGTGACACTCTACTGGTACATACACTCAGGAAGGGGTGATTACCACAGCCAGTGAGACTTGCTCACCCCTTGTGAGCACTAATGGCACGAGGCTTTATGGTGACTGCTCACAAACCTTAAGGCATACACACTCTTTAAGGCAGCTCGGGGCCAGAAGAGGTGGGCAACGGGAGTACCAGTGATCTGAAGGGCTCTATGAAAAAGGGGGACTTGGCTAAGCTTTAAAGAGACGCTGCAGTTGGGAAGGAGGGAACATGAGGGACAGAGGCAGGGAAGAAAGACAGGTGCCTGGAGGAGACGCAGAGCCCTCGGCAGCCTGAGGCCCACAAAGGAGAGCGAGGGCAGCTGGGCAAGGGCCAGAGCACTTGGACAGTGAAGCAGGCGTGCTGGGTCAAGGCAGCTCATGTCACCTGTGAGAAAGTGAGGTTTCCTGGGGGTTTCTTCCAGATTTCTTTTATGTCAATGGACATTTTGCCTGAATATATGTATGTGTGCCACATGCATGCCTGGTACTTGTGAAAGTCAGAAGACATCAGAGCTCCTGAAACTAGAGGCACAGGTGGTTGTGAGCTCTGATTAACAAGGTTCCCACTAAGCAAAACTTCACTGGATTTATTTTCTAGCTCTGGACATGCAGCTATCTAGAGAGGGGAAATCACAGACCAGACCCTGTGTGTGCATGCACATATGCATGCTGCTGGGGATGGAGCCCACTGCTTTGTGAGTGTTAGGCAAATGTTCTCTCACTGAGCTACATTCTCAGCCTAAGTGCACAGTTTTCAGATCAGCATGAAATATCTGCAGAGGATAAATGCTTTTTTTTAAGACAGGATTTCTCTGTGTATCCTTGACTGTCCTGGACTCACTTTGTAGACCACCAGGCTGGCCTTGAACTCACAGAGATCCACCTGCCTCTGCCTCCCAAGTGCTAGGATTAAAGGCGTGCACCACCACGCCCGGCGGATAAATACTTTTCTTTGTTAATTTATTTTTTTATTTTATGTATATATTGGCATCTTAACTGAATGTATGTCTGTGTGATGGTGTCAGATCTCCTGGAACAGGAGTTACAGACAGTCGTGAGCTGCCATGTGGGTGCTGGGAATTGAACCCAGGTCCTCTGGAAGAGCAGTCAGTGCTCTTACCTGCTGAGCCATCTCTCTAGCCCGGATAAATACTTTTTATTCCAAATGTTTCTATGATTTTCAAGTCAACTTTGATTCCAGAGGGAATAATTTATAAATTACTAGTAAGTATGGAGATTTTGGAAAGAAATTCCAAGCAGCTATTACATGGAAGTCTTCAGAAAAGGAATTTAAAAAAAAAGTATATGCACTTCCCTAAAGACACGGGCTTCCAGGAATAACCTGTCCACCAGCTAGCCACTTCTTTCATACATTTTTTAGCTGTTTGTCTTTTAGAAAGGTTTCTGGCAATACAACAGGATGTTATCTAGATCTTTCCAACAAACATTTAAATTCCCAGCAGAGGGCTAGGCGTGGTGATGTACATCTTTAATCCCAGCACTCAGGAGGCAGAGGCAGGTGAATCTCTGTGAGTTGTAGGCCAGCCTGGTTTACAAATCAAGTCCAGGACAGCCAGGGCTATTACAAAAAGAAACCCTGTCTTGAAAAAACAAACAAAATATTCCCAGCAGAGGAATAGCTAGGGATGGAAGTCACCAAGAAGTTGGGGTACAGATGACCAACCCAGATGTTCCTAGGATGATGGGCAACTAAGGCTGTCAGATAGCTGTGGCCCTTGGTACAAGGGTGTCACAGGAAGGGGTCTTCAAACCAAAGCCTCAGTCAGCTTCTCGGGACTCTATAAAGGAAAGCACAGGCTCCTTGGGGCTCTGAAAGACTCCAGGCATTCCAAGGGGCCTGCCTATGAGGATGAGAATATGGGAGAACTCAAAAGGGTTATGGGATGCAGGGCTCTCTGTGTGGAGACCTGAGGGGCTGGGAGCCAGCTCTGGCCCTCTCTCACCTTGTACCAGCTGCGGTCATGCTCAGTGGCAGCACTGTAATACTGCAGTACTTTGGGAATGGTGCTCTCATTGATGCCCTGGAGGTTCAGCTGCCACTCCCCAAGTTTCAGGAAACACCTGAAAAGAAGAGAAGCAAGAGCCCATGTGCTCCCTCTCATGAAAGGCCCCAAAGGAGATCAGCAGACTGCCAGGGTGCCCTAAAGACTTTTGACAGCTACTCTGCATTCAAGAAGCAATCGATGGATGTTTAAGCCTGTGAAAGGAAGGGGAAGGTAGTCTGTAGAAACCCCTGGAGGTGTCTTTCTTCAGGATCTGTGTCTTCCAATGATAGCATAATCCGGGTACCTGGTACAGGTGTACCTGCATGGATCTATTCACCCTGACCATGCTTTGTGGAGGACAGTTATTGACTACTTTTTTTCTCATTGATTTTGTTCACTTCTCCTCCTCTCCTATATTCCAGACAGCAACCACACTAATGCTAGCTACCGTCTGTTGATTGCTACTCTATTCCAGGCACAGGTCTGTGTGTCATGCTGGACTCCTATATGAAACAGAATATTTTTATCTAAAGCACGTATGTTTATTAGTACTTAACAAATAACAAATATGTATAAGATACCTATATCTTGTGTTCTTATTAATCCTTTACATAGTCAGGAAACCAAGGCTCAGAGACTACCTTACCTAGAGTCAGAGCCATCAACACTTCAAATTAGCAGTACAGATACCATCTTAAAGCAAAGAGCTTGGGTCAGTTAGATGGCTCAGTGGTGAAGACACAGCTAACCCTGATGATCTGAACTCGATCCTTGGAACTCATAACATGGGAGGAGAGAACTGACCTCTGTAAGATGTCCTCTGATCTCCACGTGAATGCTGTAACTCGTGAGTAAACACACACACAAATAAGCAAATGTAAAAATTTTTTGTTTTGTTTTTTGTTTATCGAGACAGGGTTTCCTGGCTGTCCTGGACTCACTTTGTAGACCAGGTTGGCCTCAAACTCACAAAGATTCACCTGCCTCTGCCTCCCAAGTGCTGGGATTAAAGGCATGTGCCACCACGCCCGGCTGCAATTGTAAAATTTAAAAATGTGTTTGAAAATAAGGAACTCGAGCCCACAGCCAGACTCAGGCTGGAGGCTAGCACATGAGTGCTCTTGCTGTCAAGGCCTTGGGAAGCGAGGGGCAGAGACTGTGCAGCAGGTGTCTGATGGCTGCCTGGGATCCCTCTGTGGAAAAGTGAGAGATGTCAGCAGCAAATCACTCCAGGAGCCATCAGTGCACCCTTGCAGAAGCACTGGACAGCAGACAGGGCTCACCTGGCCATGAGCTTATGCAGCTCCTGCTTGTGCTGTTGGTCCTCAGTGGCAATGGCATGTTGGGCCTGCTGCTGCATGGTCTGGACAAAGTGCTGCATGTGCTGGAAGGCATCAATCTGTAGTAGGACAAAGGCAGAGAGCCACTTGGCATTTTGCCCAACCTGTCAGGGGACCAAGCCAACACTTTCTAAAGAGTTCCCTGGAAAACAGGGCAAAGATCCTACTGGACAGAGCATGCCATTAAGAGAGAGCTGGGCAATTCTAGAATGTTCATGATTTACTCAGGGTTAGCTTTCCCCTGCCAACTCTAATTATCACTTTAGTAAGTCCTGGGAAACCGATATGCCTAACCAACCCAGGTTACAATTCATATGAAGCAATCAAAGACAAGTGCTTACTTCACTAACAGGGCATTGCCCCAAGGGAGATTAGGGTGGTGAGAACTGTTTCTAGCTAGTAAAACTTTAGTATGTTATTTAAAACACTAAGACACTTGGATGCTTCATCATGGCAAAACTACAGATTTAGAGATCAGACAGAACCCCAAAGCCCTAATGAGAGCAGAGAAGACCTTCATGCACCCAAGTGGAAGAGGGAAAGGACACTAGCTATGCAGACTACTACATGAACAGGTGGCTTAGGAGCAGAGTCTTTACAGCATCCTCCAACCACTAGATCTGGGATCGACCAGGAAGCTCTAGGACCCGACGGGAGGCAAGCAGTGGGAACCCGAGTTAGGAACAGACAGCGGCACTGAGCAAGGGCAGTACAGAGACCAGAACTAGACACAGTCCAACCTGCTGCATCCAGACACGCCAGGGGCTGCTACTTTGGGTTTTGTTTGGTGGTGCTGGGGATTAAACCTGGGACTCTGCATACCAGGAAAGCGCTGTTGCCATGGAACCATAGCCTCAGCCCCAGAACTGGTCTTTGGCTTCCAAGATATATGAAGTGTGACAACATATAAAATATAAATTAAAATGTGACGCAGTCTAAATCCACTAACAGGGGAGGAGAAAAACAATGTGAGAGTGCCACCAAGATTATGCATGCTTCTCTACAGGAGGGGGAAAAATCAAACATACCAAGAAGCGTTAGGTATCTTATGGTAAATCACGCAAAAATTCTGATGTTTCACATAACAGAAACATGCCACGATGTGAAAACAAAAAATTCTGGAGCCTACAGCAAATAAGCGCCCTACAAGCACAGCCTGGAGGATGCTGTTCCTTTGCAGTATCCTCAGCGCCTAGGGTCCAGAGAAGGAAGCAAGGGAACACTATGCACAGTTAGTAGGTAGACTACAGCAGGGTTTGATGAATTCTACTCCAAAAAAACTATGGTGCTACAGACCGGAGAGATAGTTCAGTGGTTAAGAGTACTTGCTGGACTTGCAGAGTACCTGGGTTCAGTTCCCACACCCAATCACTTGTAACTCCAGGTCCAGGGGCTTTAAAACCCTCTTTTGACCTCTGTGAGTAATAGGAATACATGTGGTGCATAGATAAACATGCAGACAAAACACCCATAAACATAAAATAACTAAAAATCTAAAACAAAATACAAAGTATGATGCTGATGATTAGACACAGGTCCTTACACATACTAAACACATGGTCTGTCCTCCAGATACATCCTTAGTTCATTTGTAATTCATCTATTTCTTTTAATTTATTTTTCCTTTTTCTTTTTTTGTATTTTGAGACAGGATTTCTCTGTGTAGCTCTGGCTGTCCTGAACTCACTTTGTAGATCAGGCTGGCCTTGAACACACAGAGATGCACCTGCCTCTGACTCCCAAGTGCTGGGATTAAAGGTGTGTGCCACCCCCCCCCACCTCCAGGTTATTTTGTTCTTTTTTCAGATGGGAGTTTTCTTATGCTTCTTTATGCCTCAGCCATCCAAAAAGTTCAATTCATCCCAGTTATTAATAGCTTCTCTTTCACTGTGAAAACTCCTGTTTGGATTATGGGTTACATTCCTCCACTTCCTTGTCCCAGTTAAAGTATCACTCTGTGTTGCTTTGAAACACTGAAAACTCATGAGTTGGCTCCATGGGTAAAGAATGACGCCTGCCACCAAGTTTGATAATCAGTTTGATCCCCAGGACCTACATGATAGAAGGAAAAAACTAACCCCTGAATTGTCCTCCACATATGTACCACAGCATGTGCATGTACATTCACACACACACACACACACACACACACACACACTCACTCTCTCTCTGTCCCGCCCCAATGTAGAAAATCTACATTTTTAGATTTGTGGTCTACCCCTCTGATATAGGAGTCATCTTCTTACCCCCTGCAAAGGGCCAAATAATAAACACATGCCAACCTGTATCTGTGGACTCCATATTATGGGATTCAACCAACTGTGGATAAAAATACTCAGGTTGGGGAGCTGGAGAGATGGCTCAGCAGTTAAGAGCACTGACTGCTCTTCCAGAGGATCTGAGTTCAATTCCCAGCAACCACATGGCAGCTCATAAGTCTCTGTAACTCCAGTTCCAGGAAATCCAACACCTCATACAGACATACATGCAGGTAAAACACCAATGAATATAAAACACACACACACACACACACACACACACACACACACACACACACACACA
>CAJQZJ010032232.1:7619781-7658667 GCA_907164525.1 Lophiomys imhausi
ACACACACACACACACACACACACACACACACACACACACACACACAAAACCCAAAAAAAAAAAACCTGATGACCTGAGTTTTATTCCTAGAACCCACACGGTAGAATGAAAGAACTACTTCTTGTAAGATGCCCTGTGACTTCCACACACACATGCACAAACATACACACTAAATAAATGTAAAAAATAAAAATAAAAAAATTTTTTAAAAAGAATTCAGGGCCAGTCTAGAAAACACATTGAGACTGTTACATAAAAACAAAAACATATAGCCGGGCGGTGGTGGCGCACGCCTTTAATCCCAGCACTTGGGAGGCAGAGGCAGGCGGATCTTTGCGAGTTCAAGGCCAGCCTGGTCTACAAAGCGAGTTCAGGACAGCCAGAGCTGTTAAACAGAGAAACCCTGTCTCGAAAAACCAAAAAAAAAAAAAAAAAAAACAAAAAAACAAAACAAAACAAAAAAAAAAAACCAAAAACATATGACATTTGTCCTTGTCCTTCTGACACAGCAATTAAACGCCTTCTAATTATCTCCTCTTACAGCCACAGACTGTTCCCAGCCTTGATCAGAGAAGCCTCTCCTTTGGATAAATAGCATCGAATGCAGAGGCTCACGGCTTCCCAAGAGGCTGAAAGTAAGTGCCAGTTATGGGTTCAGCCCTGACTGAGACAGCTGAGCCTCTCCCCCTAAGGCTCGGGCACATTGTAGAAGAGCAGGGAAGTATGTCAGAGCACAGACACAGGATGAGAAGCTATGAAATGCTGTCCTTTAGATTTGATGTAAACATTGTGATAATCAACTCACAACAACTGTAGTTACCTGGACTGGGTCCACACGGGATCCGTCCTATGAATTAGTTGTGGAAAAGGGAAGGGCTTACTGGGTCCTACTCTTTAGTTTTGAACTACCGGCTACTGATAGATTCTGCAGAGGGGGGGTCACTGTCTACATCTGGGTACCCACTGTTGAGCCACACACAGGTACATACTGCCTTGGTTAATTTCAGTGGGTCAGGAGGAGGAGGTGAGCTGGGGTAGCAGGGGCATGGAGAAGGTAGGGCTGACCTGGGTCATCACACATTGTATACATGTGTGAAATTATTTAAGAACAAATTAAAAGTAAAAACAAACAAAAAACCAAAAAATAAATTAGAGAGAATGCATTTAAGCCAGAGCCGAAATGACAGGACAGTTTACCAGACAGGCGAGCCATGAATGAGCGCGGGGCAGACACACTGACATTCCTAAAATGGGCGAGACTTGTTTTTTCTACAGACATCTGCCTACACAGCTCCACTGCTCACTACTGGCCCTGACAAAGGATCAGCATCTTTCTTCCACATGTCTCTTTAGTTTGTTTCTAGGAGGGCGACACTGACCAGACTTAAGTGTGACTAAAAAGAAAGTGAGAGGCAGCGCTGAGGAGACTAACCACAGGAAGGACTGGTCGCTCAGCGTTCTCAAGCAGGTGGGAACTTACACCAGGGGCTTTGGTGCCAGGTGTCCATAGCCCACATGTTCTGTTACAGGCAATCCAGACACTTTACACCTCTCTCTCTCTCTCTCTCTCTGAGACAGGCTTTCTCTGTGCCACCTTGGCTGTCCTGGAACCTGCTCTGTAGACTAGGCTGGTCTCAAACTCAGAGATCTGTTTGCCTGAGTGCTGGGATTAAAGGCTTGTGCCACCACCACTGGTGACAGTTTAAGCTCTTTGTGGTGGCCTTAACAAGGAGTGGAAGAAGAACAAAGTGCCAGAGTAGCATTGCTCAGTATCCATGTGGTGGGCTGTACTATGCAGGTTTATGAAGCACGAATGAACTCACCATCTTTCTACTCTGGCACAAGAAATTGAAAACATTCTATTTAAAATTTCCTTTGGAAATAAAGAGGGGAAAAGTAATGTCTTCCCTTCAGTAAATGAAGTAGCAGTTATGAGAGGGAGAAGTAGGTCTTTCAAGACCACAGAGCTGAGGCCAGGCACAGTGCTCTAGGTCTTCAGGGACACACCTGGATGGCTTACGGGGCAGGAATGAAGTTCACAGCAGGACTAGCCTGTCTCTAGATTCTGCCTAGTGTCTTAGTGGAGTAGGCACACACACCTATCTGATGGCTTCCTGAGGGTAGGACCTGCTAGTCCCATCTTTGTCTTTAGAAAGGCAGAGAGAAAGGAGCGTTGGGACAGTGCAGGGAAGGAAGAAGGCTCAGCAGGTGACAGCTAAGGTACTCTCCTTGGGCAGACCCTGAACTGTGATTCTGCGACAGCACTAGCTCTCTCTGCCTTGAAGTCTAAACTCATCATCCTTCAGAGCACAGACACAGGATTTCTAAATCTTGAATCTCACCAGAATTTATATGACTCAGGAAAGCCCGTATGCCGTAGATAATTTGGGCTGTGGTTATCGCACTGAACTAAGTCGCTCCTTGGGTAAAAGGCTCCCTTCAGGAGGACAAGTACTTAAAGGGTACACATAGAAGGAAATGGCTACTTTGAGATCCAGCACCTTGTTTCGCTCACTTGCCGGCAGGAAGTTAGGCTCTGACTCAGAACTGCTCTGTCCTACAAGGTTCAGAGACTGAAAAATAAAAGGAAGCCCAGAACTGCACATTGAGAGGACAGGGCCATTAGTGAAGAGGCAAAGCCCAGTTAAAGAGCAGATGCCTGGTTATTGACTTCATTCTGGGTGGCACTCACAGCCACATCAGTCAACTAACTACCTAAGGGGAACACTTCAAGACTGCAGTGGGACAGAAGGCCAAGTTCTCTCTCCTTCTGAGAAGATGATGGGTGGCCCCAAACAGGTGCAACCTTGTCTTCAAGGCCTTTGTTTTTGCAAACTGCCACCATCATCCAGAAACTGCTTCAAAGCAAAAATCAAGAGCACATCTGTTCCCTTGTCTGTAAACAAGGAGGAATTCTACACTGGCTTTAGGAGATCTTGCTCTCATTGCATTTGAGTTCCAATCAATGAAAGGAAAGGGGACTGGAAGTCTGAGAAAGAACCCGGTTGGTCTTATAAAAGCTCTCGTCTGTGACTTCATGAAGATGGATTCCGCCCAGTGGCTGGTCTTCTCTCACGAGCCAGCACTCTTTAGACACTAACTACATCTGTGACTATATGAATCGTTTGACCAAAGGTACACATGTCTCCACCTGGCTGGGACTCTCACCATGAAACTGAAAGAAGCCCCCAACACTTCAGGCAGGTGCTAAGGACACTGAACCCTTCTGGCAGGGAACACATCCGGTGGCCTGTGTCGAGTGGGTAGGGAACATACCTTGCGAGCACTTTTCCACATGTTTTTCATGTAGGCATAGGTCACTTGAGGGTGAACTGTTGGCAGAGGATGGTCAAGTTGCCGAGATGGATCAACTCCCAAAAGCAACACTAAGGTTTTATGAGCAAGAGCCTTAAAAACAAGACGGCAAGTTACAAACAGAGCCGGGGCAGGGTACCACCCCTGTGCTTGGAGGGGTACTCACCAGCCTGCCGCTCTTGCCACACAGGCTTGCATACTTGAGCCAGGTTCTCATGTCCTCATGAGGACTGACCACAAGGGACCGGACCATGAGGATTTTCTGCCAGTCCTCCACGATGCGCTGGCAGCCCTGGAAGTTTAGAAACAAGGGTTAGACTCTTCTGCTCCACCTGAAGTCTCAAGGCAACAGCCATGTCTTCTCTACAATAAAGGAGTCACTATGAATGAATTGCCTCCCAGGGACTTGTCAACAATCGGAGAAGCAGTGGGGTTGGTGCCTGGAGCTAGAGTCCTGGTGCTGTCAATTACTCTGTGACTTTGGGAAAGTTACTTAACCCTTCTGACTGATCAGTGAATCAGAATTAAAACAGTATCAACTTTACAGGACTGTGGTACAGGGAAAACTAAATTATTTACATTTCTTTGTGGGTTGTGAATGATGTATTCTTTAAAAACATTTTAAAAAACATTTATTTGTTTGTGTGTACAGGCATGCGTGTGGAGGTCACAGGGCAGTTTGTGGGAGCCTGTTATTTAATCCATCATGTATAGCTGGGCGTGGTGGTGCACACCTTTAGTCCCAGCACTCAGGAAGCAGAGGCAGATGGATCTCTGTTAGTTCAAGGCCAGCCTGGTCTACAGAGTGAGTCCAGGACAACCAGAGCTTTGTTACACAGAGAAACCCTATATTGAAAAACAAAAACAAAAACAAACAAAAAATCTAACCCACCATGTGGATTTGGAGACTGAACTCAGGCAAGCAGACATGGCAGAAAGCACTTTTATTTATTTATTTTTTTTTTGGTTTTTTGAGACAGGGTTTCTTTTCTTTGTGTAACAGCTCTGGCTGTCCTGGACTCACTTTGTGGACCAGGCTGGCCTCGAACTCACAGAGATCCGCCTGCCTCCACTTTTATTTGTTAAGCTAATGTAGAGTGTGTGTGTGTGTATGTGGTCAACTCTGGGTATCATTTCTCAACTGCTCCCCACACTTTATTTTCTAAGACAGGGACTATCTCCGAACCTTGAGCTCATTGATTCAGCTAGACCGGGTGGCCACAATGGGTGCTTCCTTGTCCCTGCCTCCCCAGTGCTAGGGTTACAGGTACAAGCTGCTACAACTAGCTTTTCCCTTGGGTGCTGGGGTCATGAAACTCCAGTCTTCACGACTGTTTACCAGCTGAACCATCTTGAGTAGTGAACTCAATGTCAGTGCTTTGTTTCACTTGCCCTTTTGTTTTTGAGACAGGGTCTCAATATATAGCCCTGGCTGTCCTGGAACTCATGTAAAGCCTTGTGTGGGATCGTGTGGCCTCAACCTCACAAACAGCTGCCTGTCTCTATGGATGCTGGGATTAAAAGAATGTGCCACCACATTGGGCTCACTCGCTCCTTTTAAAAATTTTATTTGCTGGGTGGTGGTGGCGCACACCTTTAATCCCAGCACTTGGGAGGCAGAGGCAGGAGGATCTCTGTGAGTTCGAGGCCTGGTCTACAAAGTGAGTCCAGGACAGCCAGAGCTGTTATACAAAGAAACCCTGTCTCGAAAAACCAAAAAAAAAAAAAATTTTATTTTATATGTATGGGTGTTTTGCCTGCAAGTGTATGTCTGTGTACCACATGTGTACCTAATCACCACAGAAGCCAGAAGGGGACATTGGATCCCCTAAAACTGAGTCACAGACAGTAGTAAGCTGCTGGTACTCAGAACAGTACCTGTCTCCTCTAGAAGAGCAGCCAGTGCTCTTAGTTGTTGAGCCATCTCCCCAGGCATATGTAGTTTTTTTGTTGTTTTCTTTTTGGTTTCTCAAGACAGGGTTTCTCTGTGTAGCCCTGGCTGTCCTGGAACTCACTTTGTAGACCAGGCTGGCCTCGAACTCACAGAGATCCACCTGCCTCTGCCTCCTGAGCGCTGGGATTAAAGGTGTGTGTCAGCAGTGCCCCGTGTCATATGTAGTCTTAATATTTTGTTTTAGTCTCTAGCTGAAGATGACTACACTGATCAAAAATGAAATTTAAAATGTATCGTTCAAAATTCAAGACTCATGTACAAGATATTTTAAGTAGTTAAACTTTCAAATGGCATTGTTGATAAGTAGATACTAAAGTTAATAAAGCCTAGGCTTGCACCTCGACAGGTGTAGTTTCTTGGTGTAGTGTCATTGGCTATCTTAGATTCTCCACTCATTTTTATTCTGTCAGATCAAAAACTACATATAGAAAAGGAAGTAGCTATGACCTTGGTGGCACATGCCTCTCTAGCCCCACCACTTGGGAAGCAGAGGCAGGAGGATCTTTCTAAATTTGAGATTGGTCTACACAGCAAGCCTCAGGCTAGTCAGAGCTACATAGTAAACTCTGTCTCAAAAGTCAAAGAAGCTGGGGCTAGAAGGTGGTTCAGTGGTTAAGAGCACAGGCTGCTCTTCAGAGGACCTGGTTTTGGTTCCAAGCATCCACACAGCAGCTCACAACTGTTTATAATTCTAGTTCCAGGGGATCTGACATCTTCTTCTGGCCTCCACAGGAACTAGGTACTTACATGGTACACAGACATACATGCAGACAACACATACATACAAAATAAATAATCCTCTCTCCCCTCGAACCAAAAGAAACAAAATGTAAGAAAAGTAGATAATTAATTTACTTACATGTGAATTCTCTGTAATTAGAAGAAAACCTGAGCAACTTAATTATTATCACAGAGGTTAAGCTGATTTTTTTCCGCCTTCACACATGTGCTTGCTATGGTGTGGTGTATGAGTCAGAGGACAAATTGAGGGAGTCAGTTGTTTTCTCTTTCTATCACATAGGTCCCAGAGAATCAAACTTAGGATACCAGGCTTGGTAGCAGGCACTTTTATGACTGAGCCACCATCCCAATCTACATTGATTTTTGTATGAAATGATTACTAGGTTAAGTAAACTTTTCCACCCTTGCCGAAAAAGTCACACTCAGGAGGGAGGTATGTTCCTGAGATGTCACCTCCTGTGTGAATTCCATGAACCCAGTGACAGTGACCACTGGCTTCTGTATGTGACAGGGGGCACACTGGGCCTGACCTGGGAATCTGAAGAAAAAGACACGGAGCTAAGGCTGACCTCTTCAATTGCCCCATGGCAGACAGTGGTTTAAGGATCTGAAATGACTTGACCACAAACATGGCAGCTTTCCAGAGCCAAATCTCCAGAAGGGCAACTCTATTTCTAGTCTTGGACAGCAGCTTCCCAGCCCACGAGGTTGACAACAATGATTTGGAAAGTTAGGAAAACAGAAAAAAGTACACCAAGTGAATGTTTTGATTACTTCTCACCCACAGCTAGCTTCTCCCACACATTGCAATCATTTGGCTCCCTGGAGGCTGAAAAGCATCTTGCTCCAAAGACAGGGCTCAGGAAGGTGATTGGCAGCATCTGAACTCAGTGGAGCCAGCATGAGCCTCCCTTCCATCTCATTCCACCATGCCCCTTCCAAGGCTGACTTTCTAAGTTCTCCGTCTCAGAGTCTGAAGATCATCAGCCCCCTAATCTGGAAGCTCCACACCCTGTTACAGGCACTTAGAACAGCAGGATGTGTACTAGCCAAGTGGGAAGTGCTGCCTTGTGGAATTCTTTCTGGTGCCCAGGAGACAATTTTCCATCAAAACACTCACTGGGCATTTTATAATTACTAATAAAACATGTAGAAGAACTGCATGTGCTCACTTCAGAGCCACAAATGACTATGCCCGGTGCTCTTTCCTGTCCAGTGGAATGTGCCCTGAGCTTCCTAGACAGGAATGCAGTCTGGAGTCACAGGGTTTGTCATAGCCTACTTAAAAAGCCTGGATGGATAAACCTTGACTAGTCTGGAGAGAGAAGTGGGAATTAAGTGTGGATGCAGCCAAGAAGAAATAGCTTAAAACTACAGAAAGCGATTATGACTACAGGGAGGCCAGGGTTTCCAGAGCAGTGTGTGTACACACATGTATGGTTTTTAGAGCAGTGTGTGTGCACACATGTATGCATGTATGCCATGTATGGTCGTCTCCCCCCCCCCCCCCCCGAGACAGGGTTTCTCTGTATAACAGCTCTGGCTGTCCTGGACTTGCTTTGTAGACCAGGCTGGTTTCGAACTCACAGAGATCCACCTGCCTCTGCCTCCCGAGTGCTGGGATTAAAGGTGTGCACCACCACCGCCCGGCACCATGTATGGTTTTTAGAGCAGTGTGTGCACACGTGTATGGTTTTTGGAGCAGTATGTGTGCACACATGTATGCCATGTATGGTTTTTAGAGCAGTATATGTGCACACATGTATGGTTTTTAGAGCAGTGTGTGCACACGTGTATGGTTTTTGGAGCAGTGTGTACACACATGTATGGTTTTTTTTTTTTTTTTTCTTCAAGACAGGGTTTCTCTGTATAACAGCTCTGGCTGTCCTGGACTCGCTTTGTAGATCAGGCTGGCCTCGAACTCACAGAGATCTGCCTGCCTCTGCCTCCCAAGTGCTAGGATTAAAGGCATGTGCCACCACCACCACCAGGCAAATATGTATGGTTTTTGGAGCAGTGTGTGCACACGTGTGGTTTCTGAGCAGTGTGTGCACACGTGTGGTTTCTGAGCAGTGTGTGCTCTCATGTGTGGTGCAGGAGAGGAACCCAGTGCCCCAGGAACCCCAGTCAAGTGCTCTATCACTGAACCATATCCCTTGCCTGTTTGTTTTTGCTGATGATCTTTCTCTCCAAATTTTCAAGGACTGGGAGGATAGGTTGCTCTTTCCAGGGGCATTTGACACTCTTCCTAAGCCTAGAGGTGACAGCTCCTCATGCTGCTATGATCAGAATGCCCCACTGAAATGCTGGTGGAAGCCTTGGAAAAGTCTCTATGACATCTGAACAATAGTATTAGGATGAGTCTGACCTAAAGAATTATTACAAGCAGGAGTTCCTGTCTCAAAGCATTTAGCAACTCTGCTGAAAAAACTGGATGCCTGTGGCCAGTAGGGACACTTAGAGGGGTGGTTCTCGGTTTACCTGGTTTACCTCACACTATAAAGTCATTTGGGCCAGGAGTGCTCCAGATCTTGGATATGTATGCAGATGTGGTAAATTAAATGGCAGAGAGTTGCTCCCCTGTGATGTACTGTGTGCAGGCCTCAACTGGAGCACTGAGAACCAGTGATTCTGCAGTTACAACTTCCAAATGGATGATCACAAGTGTCACTTGCTGAACACAGTTCCTTCCATGTCTAGAAAAGTCTGAAAGGAGGCTTCTCAGTCGCTCATTCTCTCACAGCCATAGCTGAGGTAATAAGCCCTGGAAAATTCTGCTTGGTAGAGGCGGAAGAGGAGAGTGGAAAAGGAGGTGGGGTGCAAGTGCTCCTGCAGGGCTAGGCAGAGAGTGGTGCAGACTGGGGCTGTCTCTAACTTACCTGCAGTCTCTCCCACCAGATCTGCCGGATGATTTCCCTTCGCTCAGGGACAAGTTTGTACTGGATAACCTCCTCCAGCTCTGACAGCATGTGGCAAGAAACCATGGCCTGAGGGAAGCAGATCAGATTCCAACCTAATTATCTCAGAAACAACCCCAACCAGAGTGAACCGGAACCATTCCTCAGCAAGCTGCTATGTCCTCTACAGCCCACTCACTGAAACTACAGACACTGACTTTGCACAGCCGACTCAGCACTCACCCCGTAGGCTCGGCTGTAGCTCTCTCCTGCCATGGCAGTCAGCTCAGCATCCAGCAGGTCTCTGGCCTTGTCAATGCACTGGGAGAGAAACAGGGAGGCTCTAGACCGGGCTTGGCATTTGGGGCTTCACAGAAAGAAGCTACTTGTCTCGCTTCAGCTC
This sequence comes from Lophiomys imhausi, assembly GCA_907164525.1. Classification (NCBI taxonomy): domain Eukaryota; kingdom Metazoa; phylum Chordata; class Mammalia; order Rodentia; family Muridae; genus Lophiomys; species Lophiomys imhausi. The sequence goes on from CAJQZJ010032232.1 coordinate 7,629,093, forward strand.
CAGTGACCAAGCAAAGCACTTACCACGGAAGGTAGAAATTCTCCTTACTCTAGATGGCTAGAAAAGACCATGGCACATGGCATCCATAAGCAGAGGTGGGGAGCGCTCACCAGCTTGGGTGGCGAGGAGGGAACATGTGCTATGCGACAGGATCACTGCATTCTTTCATGGTAAGGGGATGTCCTTGGGGGCCTGCCTTCTTTTCTCTTTCTTTGATGGGCAAGTTGAGAAAACAGACTGGACATGTCAGTGGCTCCAAGGTGGACACCACCGCTGGTTTCCAAGCTGCCCCTATCCTCAGGAAGAGTGCTTCTGCATGCTCTCCTTGGAGATGGGCACCTTTGCTGCTGACTTGGAAGACCCAGGTCTGGGTCCTGCCAAGCATGTCATCATAGGGATACCACGGGGTATTCCACCCTGAGCCTTTCCTGTGCTGTCAGTTAGAACCCCTCTTGTGGAGTTTCTCTTCTGAATATGTCTTGCTAGTTACTGGCATCTCTGCAGTGCTCACTTACTGAGCACCTCATCCAGGACAGTCTGGTGTCTGACCAGGTCAACACGACCACTTCATTCTGCAATCACAGCAGCGTGTGCTCGCTCCCTCTATAGCCAGAAGACTGCTGCAGCATAGTGGGGAGCACTGGCTCTCCAAATCTCGCTCTGGTGAAACTTAGAGCTCGTCTCACTAGATGGAGAATGTAGGCAATGTGTTTAAAAGGACAATGACCCAAGGAACTCCTGCCAAAGCAGCCACAATCCACAGCTGCCCTTTGCTCTAGAACACCACTCGATGCTGGCCTAGGAGCGACTGGCCTTCTCCAAAGTGGATACTGTGCATCAAGGCCATTCACGGAGCTCAGAGAATGAACACGGCTGGGTTCAACAGCTCACTGGGACAGACATGTGCCTGGGAACCAAACAGTCACACACAGCAACTTTTTTTTTTTTTGAGGATTGTCTGGATACACATTTTTTTTTTACCTGTTGGGCCAAGGAGAAGAGATCCTGATGTAACGCCAACACAGCTCTGTAAAATGCTCCATCGTGGGTGTCCCGAGGAATCATGCAGGTGTACTCCTCCATGCTGTCCCACTGACCTAGGAACACAAACACACAAGAAAATATCAGGGTGCTCGGCTGGTTGAGTTACAGGAAGCACTGAATCCTGTCATTAATCCTTTCATTTAGCTCGATGTACACACAAGTCAAATGTACCTGCTAAGCTCTGCAATCTATTGTGGGGGGTGAATTAACACAACCAAGTCCGTCCTCCAGTGGACTGTGCTGGTACCCAGGGAATATCATAAGACAAGAAGCAGGGCCTATGCACAAGGCCAGTGCATCCGGTGGGCTCAGTGCTGCCCCTCATTAACCCAGAGAACTCCTTCTCCAGGTAAGATAAAATCATATTCTTCCCAACAAGTGAGCATTTTACAGCTCAATGAAATGCTGGGAAATTACATTTTTCTCTTAACAATTGAAAACGGACATCATGCAATTAGAGGACAGATTTGGCAAACTGTTTGCCCTTTTCACAGTGGCAGTATCCCAGCCTCAGGAGGAAGGAGGCAAATATTTTAAAATAATCCATTACAACAGAGTGATGGGCTGGTCACCATGCAGTGGTCTCTTGTGTCATGTTAAAATGGAGAAATGGCTGCACAGGGGAGAGATATGCACTTCCCCTGGCGGGCTGAGCAGGCATCAAATGTCATGCCTGCCAACACCATCTGCAGAAAAGATATCACCCTCATTAGGTGGAAACTGCAGGGCTGTTGTTTTTACAAGGCATTTTCCAGCATTCCACTCCCAACTATTGGTTCATTCATTACCAACACCTCTGGGCAAAAGCAGACAGCAAAAGATGACTCCTCAGGAAGCAATTTGTTTTTAAAAGACACTCTGGACGGAGCCCAGAGCTTACAGCAGCAAAGCACAGAAGTACTGTGACTGGGAGAGGATGGCGTGGGCACCTGCAGAGCTCTGGGCTCACAGGGAAAGCTTTGCACAAGACACGTCCTATCTGTCCTCTCACGTCCAGAGGAACGGCTCAGTGCTCAAGAGCTCATGCTGCTCTAGCAGAGAACCAGGGTTTGGTTCCCAGAACCCACATTGGGTGTCTCACAACCAGTAACTCCAGGTCCAGGGGGGATCTGAGCCTATGGGCTCTGCTGACACCTGCATTCATGTGCCTACAACTACAAACACATAGATACAATTAAAAACAAACAAGAATTGCCATGCCTCAGCTAGGGGTTAGTGTTAAAAACCTACATATCTGGACTGAGCATGGTGGTATGAACCTTTAATTCCAGCACTGGGGAGGCAGGGGCAGGTGGTGAGTTCCAGGACAGCCTGGGTACATAGTGAAACTCTACCTAAAAAAAAATAAACAAAAAATCTTTATAACATTCTGATAGTAGCAGTGAGGTTATCAAGTGTCAGGCAGTGAGAACAGATAAAACAAAATGGTTAAAATGTTTGTGTATCGCTTTTATTATTTCTAGGTATGATCCTTGTAGGCCAGCACTCTCCAAGACTTTTAACATGAAGGAGTGCTGGATTTTGTCAAATGCTTTTTCAGCACATAGTGAGATGATCATGTGGTTTTTTTCTTCCAGTTTGTTTATATGGTGGATTACACTGATGGATTTTCGTATGTTGAACCACCCCTGCATTCCTGTGACGAAGCCTAATGCCCCCTGTGCAAGAGGAAGCTCTTAGACCTCATGTGATTAATGAACTGGGGGGGGGGCTGATACATGGAGGCACCCCACACTGGAGGGGTGGGATAGGTGGGAGAGGGGGTAGAGGGTAGCAAGGTGGGACCGGTAGGGATGGAGGGAGGGGGCGGTAATGGAGATGTAACTTGAAGTAATAAATAAATGCTAAAAAAAAAGTTTGTGACTGTTGCAGAAGGCAGTGTGCACATGGGGGTGTCATTATACTATTCCATTCTACACATGTGGAGAAAGACCTATATAAACGTTAAGAAATAAAGTCAGAGCTGGGCGTGGTGGCACATGCCTTTAATCCCAACACTTAGGAGGCAGAGGCAGGCAGATCTCTGTGAGTTCGAGGCCAGCCTGGTCTACAAAGCGAGTCCAGGACAGCCAGAGCTGTTACACAGAAAAACCCTGTCTCAAAAAACAAAAACAAAAATAAAGAAAAAAGAAAAAACCCGTGTAGTGCAGACAAGGGGGAAAGACTAAGGCAAGAGAGCCAAATGCCAGCTTGGGGATGTGTGACTGCTTCTACATACTACTCACAACAGGGAAAAATAAAGTAGCATTTTGTTCAAAACAAAGTCAAATTCCATCATGGTGCAAAGAAATCTATTCAGTCATCCCTGTTTCCTGTCACAGAGCTGCTAAAATCCTAGGGCTTCCTGTAGGGTGAGACAAGATACTAGGACTGTAACACACCCACATGCTGCTGTACTACAGCAATTTCCTCTCAGATAAAAGATCCCATCTCTGAGGGAAGCTCTGTGGGACTCAGGATATTCTGAAAAGGGAGTGGATGTTCCATCCTGCCAGGAAGATCTGAAACTCATAAAGTAAACAAACCCAAAAGCTCCAAGAAGTTCCTGAAACTCATGTGCACCAGCCCCTCTCTCCCCAGGCAGTAAGATGTGCTGACACTCAGGCCAGCTGAGCTGTATGAAGAGGCTCCCCAACCTGTTTAACAACCTGCAAGTTCCAGCTTTCAAGAGCTGTTACCCAGCTGGGGTGGGCTTTTGGTTTTGTAGCTCTCCTTGAGACATGTCTGCTCTTATAAGTGACCCCCTCACCAATATTGCTGTAAGGAACCCCACAATAGTTCACCAAGTTGAACTTTGGAAGCATCCTTACTTCGGTTTGTTGTTGTTTCCCATATAGGGAAAGCAGATATCTGTTCATATCTCCCTGGGATATTACTACAAATAGCTTGTAGGCTGACAGTGCACCCCAATATCAGAGGGAGATGCTCTTATTCTGTGGACCTTCCTAGATTTCACCCTATGTGCTTACTTATCTGTATTCTTTTTTTGTTTTGTTTTTTGTTTTTCAAGACAAGGTTTCTCTGTGTATCTCTGGCTGTCCTGGACTCGCTTTGTAGACCAGGCTGGTCTCAAACTCACAGCGATCTGCCTGCCTCTGCCTCCAAGTCCTGGGATTAAAGGCGTGCGCCACCACGCCTGGCCTTATCTTCATTCTTCACAACAAACACAAGTGAGGTTCCCTCTTGAGTTCTAGAAGGTTTCATATTATGCTTATGAGGGGCTGTGGGAACGCCTGATTTACAGCAGGTCAGTCAGAGCACAGGGCACAGCCTGGCATATGCCACTGGTGTGTGACATAAGTGCGGTTATGCGGGCCTCAGTCCTTGACCTGGACTCTCAATCCCAGAGCTCAGTCACTGTCTTCCTTGGCTTTCTCATAAAGACCCATTGTTACTCACATCTCAGGAGTTTCTCAAAGCCACAGTGAAAACAGTGAAACAGATGGAGGACACTTGGACACTGGCACAGATGGCCTTTACATTTCTACAGTTATTCCCTGCATCAGTACAACGCATTCTTTGAGAGAGTCCCCAGCTTGGCTGGGTGCCCATGGGAAGCCTCACCTAAACCCCACGCTGCAGCAGCAGCCATCCGGGCCATCTTAGCCTGGGTTTCATCATTAACCAGAGTCCATTTTTCGCAGCACTGTTGGTGCAGCTGCCCCCTGGAGGAAGAGAAACACGTAGTCAGGTTAGCAGAACTTCACTCTACAACCAATGAATCTTCTTTGGGTGAGCTGGAGCTCTGTAGAAACTGGTGTGACAGGGGTCTGCCTTGAACATGGGCGCCGGGAACCAGAGAAGTGAACTGCTTGTTTGTGGTTTCTAGAGTCTAGAGTCCACAATTTAAATGTAGGTTCAGTTTATCAAGCAGAGTGCAGCATCTAACTCTGTGAGATGCAAACACCCTGGACAGCCGACAGCCTCTGATGCTGAGTGACTCATCCTCTCAGTGCAGTGCAGTCTTGGTTTGTTTGTTTGTTTTTCTGTGGCTGGTCTACAGAGAAAGCAATCTAAGGGACACATCTGGACATTCATTTTGAGGGCAAAGCTACAGGGAAGGCTGGTTCTTACAAGTACTACTGAGCAACTTCAGTCTGAGATGAACCCAATCTGTACAGGATAAAGGTCCCATCAACCAGACACCCGGACAGCGCTTATTCTCAGGTTGGTACCAGTTATTACGGACATAGGAAAGGACTGAGTGGGCTTTTAAATCTTTATTTTAAATTAAAAGCAAAAACAAACTCTGAGCACAATTATGTGTGACCCTGTGCCTGTGAGTACAGAAGGCCTTCAGTTTGGAGTCCTTCTACTGGCCGGTGCCTGTGCTCCCAACCCCACTGACTGTTCTCAGTGACTCAGAGACTGTGTGAAGTATGAGGAGGTGGGTGTGTCTGGGGTGCCATGGTGCTGGGCTCCATCTCTAGTTAGCACCCAGAAGGCAAATGAGCATGGTGAAAGGGGCGTTTTTACTCACACTGCTGATTTCCTGTAGTTATTTTTGATGGCACCTTCAGTGAATACCCGCTTCAGGCAGGTTCAGAATATATGCTCACATAGAAAGAAATTTAGAAATTGCATTCTAAACAGAATTGATTAAATAAGCCTTGTCAGAAACCTGCAAATGACCAGAAAGGAATTCTGCTTCTTTCATCTCTTTTAAGGTCTCTTTCCCACTTCCACATTCTTAAAGCCTGAGGTCAGCACTACTAGCCCCACAGACACTGGAAATAATTATAAAACTGGAAAGAACCCAAGACATGAGAGGTGTATGGGAGTGGGAACTAGGAGGAGGGGGAAGAGGCTGGTGGCACTCGCTCTCAGGAGGCCTCAGGCTGTGAGCCTGTTATTTAAGGGACTGGACAAAAATCCCATCTCTGCTCTTCCAAGGCATCCATGCTGTCCCTGCTTGGTTCAGCCAGGGAAAGTGTCATCTCTAACTGAAAAGGGAGGGCAAGAGAAAGAAAGACCACGAAAGAATTCAAGGAAGGAAACACTGGCTTTAAAGATAGAAAAGGAGCAGAAGAGGACGGCAGTAGAAAGGAACAAAGGATCAAAAGCAAGTGCTGAACAATAAGCAAGTGGGCAGCTAAGACACAAGACAGCCCACTGAGAAATGGGAGGAGAAGTGGGTTAAAATCACAATGCAGCAGGCAGTTCAAAGGCCACAGGGAAACAGTAAAACATTTCAGAACTGATCAGATCTAAATCTTAGAAACATTTACACCTGTTTTATCTTTCTTCTAAGATATGGTTGTAGGACTACAGAGTTTAAAGTAGAAAAAGACAAAACCCTGTTTTTAAATAACATGGCTCAAACATCCTTCTTCCTCCAGCAGAGCTTGCCATGAGGATGGATAGTTCTGGACACACTGTCTGACGAAGGAGCCATGAGCCACATACGCTTCTGAGCACTGGTGTGTGTCCAGCATGACTGTAGAACGGCTCTAAGTCTTACTCAGTTTAAAATAGCTAGGCACGGCTAGCGGCTACTGTGGCAGGCAGTGAAATTTTAGATACTAGTTGGACTTGAAACACTGTTAGTTATAGAAACTAAATGAGGCAGATTTGATAGAGTATGTTTCTTCTATTCACTGAAGAATGAATATAAAATGTTCATTTATGAAAATACATAAAACAGAACTTCTAGATTTCCTAGTTCTCAATAATTAGACAATCTTTATTTTTTTTGGTCCGTCCATCCATCCGTATTTGTGTGTATCTGTAATTTATTTGTGTTCTTGTGTACATGCAGAGGCCAGAGGTCAAGGTTAGGCTTCTTTCTCAGCTGCTCTCCATCTTGCCGACTGAACGGCAGTGTGTAAATGTGGTTATGTGTGTGGGGTAAATACTTGTGTACGGTGTGTGCTGTGTACCTGTGTGCAAGTTCAGTGGAGGATGTCAGGCGTCCTGTGTTATCATCCTCTATCATAATTACTTTGACACAGTTTTTTTTTTAATTAAAAAAAGTTTTATATGTATGGGTGCTTTGCCTGCATGTCTGTATAGCATGTGCATGACCGGTGCCCACAAAGACCAGAAGAGGGTGTCAGATCCCCTGGAACAGGAGTTACAGACAGTTATGAGCTGCCATGTGGATGCTGAGAATCAAAACCCAGCCCTGTGCAAGAGCAGCCAGTACTCTGAACAGCTGAGCCATCTCTCGGGCCCCAAGAAAATTTCTCTCGATGAGCCTGGAGCTAGGCTGACAGTGTAGACATTAGCAAGCCTCTTGTCTCTATCCTCCAGTGTTTGGTCTCACAAGTATATGTGTGTTGGGCTGAAGAGATAGCTTAGAGGTTAAGAGCACTGTCTGCTCTTCCAGAGGTCCTGAGTTCAATTCCCAGCAATCACATGGTGGCTCACAACTATCTATAATGAGATTTGGTGCTGTCTTCTGGCATGCAGGCATACTTGCAGACAGAACTCTGTATACATAGTAAATCAATAAATCTTTTTAAAACACACACACACACACACACACACACACACACACACACACACAAAAACAAGTCCATGCGCGTGCCACATCCAGCTTTTTATGTGGGCACTGGGATCCGAACGCAGGCCCCATGCTCTGCAGCACTCACTCTTCCCAGTGAACCATCTCTCCAGCCAGCCCTCTTGCCCCTTGCTTTTTGGAACAGGGTCTCTTTCTGAATCCAGAACTCACCAACTTGGCAGGACTGTCAGAAGCCCCAGGGATCCACTTGTCTGTTTCTCCAGTGGTGCAGTTAGATGCACACTGCCATGCCTGGCTTTTATGTGGGCACTGGGGACCTGAACTCAGATCCTCACGCTTGTTGTACAGCAAGCACTTTATTGACTGGGTCATCTACACAATTTCTGTCTATCTGAAATTCTTTTTTGCTGTTGTTGTTTTCCAAGACATGTTTTTTTCTATGTAGGCTTGGCAGTCCTGGAACTTACTTTGTAGACCAGACTAGGTTTGAACTCATAGAGATTCTCCTGCTTCTGCCTCCTGAATGCTCGAATTAAAGGTGTGGACCACCATTGCCTGGCAGAAATTCTTGCTTATGGCTAAATTCACTGACAAATTTTCATGCAAAACACTACACTATGTTCTATCTTGGGGATTAGCAACCACTGTTATTGAGAACTAAAAGCCACAGTGACTTTTCCAAAGAGTCATGTATAATTAGTTTATAAGACACCCTCTCAGTTTTCATAACTGTTTGCGTGCTTGGCCTACGGAGCTCACAGTAGAGTGTGGCCTTGTGTCTTTGGGTAATCACATGCTTTCCTAGAGCATTACCAAGAGCTCATGTGCTTTTTTTGTTTGTTTGTTTTTTGAGACAGGGGTTCCTGGCTGTCCTGGAACTCACTATGTAGAGCAGGCTGGCCTCGAACTCAGAGAGATCCGCCTCCCTCTGCCTCCCAAGTGCTGGGATTATAGGCGTGCGCCACCACGCCCACTGAGGATGTCATGTGCTTTTTTCACCCGTTTTGTTGTTTGTTCTTTTTTTTTTTTTTTTTAAACATTTATTTATTTATTATGTATACAGTATTTGCTCTACATATATGCCCAGGCAGATCTCAATGTAGATGGCTGTGAGCCACCATGTGGTTGCTGGGAATTGAACTCAGGACCTTGGGAAGAACAGCCAGTGCTCTTAACCTCTGAGCCACCTCTCCAGCCCGTTTGTTCTTTTTAAACAGGCTCACACTGTGTAGACCTAGCTGGCTGAACTTGTTATGTAGAACAGGCTGGCCTCAAACTCACAAAGATCCACCTGCCTTAAAGGTGTGCATCAACACACTCAGCCCAGTCCAACAAGAGCTAATCATTAGCATCTTCTTTAAAAATGTAAGATTTACTTATTTCTATTTTTATGTGTGTGGGTGTTCTGTATGTGTGTCTGTGCTCCATGTGCATGCAGTACTTGAAGAGGCCAGAGAGGGCACTGGAAGAAGATGCTTTATGGGTGCTGGGAACTGAATGAACCCAGGTCCTCTGCAAGAGCAGTCAGTTTTTAGCTGGTGAACCATTTCTCCAGCCCCAAGAGCTAATTATTAAAAAAAAATTAATGCTGTAGAATATGAGCTCCTTAGCAGATCAGCCAAGGTCAGGAGCGCAAGAGAGCAGGAGGATAGAGAAAGTGCAGTGCCAAGGGACATATGGCTCTTCTGCCTAGAATATTATATAGAGTAAGAAAACAAAAAGCATAAAACAACGAAGCTGGGGACAGTGGCTCACAGCTGCAATTCTATGGTGGCTGAGGCAGGAGGACCACCACAAGTTCAAAGCAGCTGGGACTAGACAACAAGTTCCAGGTCAGCATAGGCTACAGAGTGAGGGTGACTCAAACAACAAAAAACAAAATGAACCAAATAAACCAGACCCAAACTGTGTGCTGAGGCAGAACAGACATTAGACACAAAATAATAGACAATTCTGGAGGAAGCAACAAGTGACGTACAGTCAGAGTCGGGTGAGAACTGTGTTTCCTGGCCACTCGGGCCATCACCCCATGCAGCTTACCATTCCCCCAAGGCCTCAAGACAGCGCATGCGGCCCAGCATCAGCTCCGGGTCATCCTTGTTCGTGTCCATCTTCTTGTCATAGGCCACAAGAGCATCCTCCCACTCATGCAGTTTCTCATACCAGGTGGCCTGGATCTCCTGTAGAGAGCAAGGGTTTATGTTTTTGAGTCCTCACACTCTTTCCTATGCTATACTATATCCATAAACATGCTTCACCTACCAGCATATCCGAGCTTAGACTGAAAAGAACTTATCTGGAGGTAGGTTGTTTTGGCAGAGGTAGAAATGCTACTTCCTGGGCACACTAACGGCTGCTCCTGAATCCTGAGACAAACCGAGAGCACATGTAGGCTGCAGCTCCAGCACCATCACTTCCAGGGATAAGCAGGGAGAGTGGGCTCCCCAACACAGCTCCTCTCCTGCACTCCAGTGCTGCACTGCTGACAGCAAACAGCTGCCCAGGCCACAGCTGCTTCTCTTTAGAAGCCCTTGATTCTATGCATTCTTAATGCATTTCTAAACTTTCAGGAAATAATTTAAAATACAATAGACCACTACTACTTAAAATTCTTTGGACAACCTTTCAACCTCCTACAGTCTTCCATCCAACATTCCCTTCTGTGTAGCACTTGGCACTTCTACCAGTGTCAAGGTCAAAGGAGGGGTTCCATTATCCTGGCAGACAGAGTGCCGCGCTAATAGTGAGTGCTGTCCACATGAGTAAAGGCGTGCAGTCTGGAAGTTCCAGACCAGAATGACCAGAGACAGTTTTGTGTGTTTTCTGTCTGCCTTTGAGTCTCTTCATCAGCTTGGTAGGAGATTATGTCTGTCTGTACCAGGCCAGGCTACTGGCTCTCCAGAGGGTCCTCAAAGATCAGAATGACTCTGAGGTATAACTTGTGTACGATACATGCAGGGTCCACATCAGTTCCCTCGCTCTTTCCTCCCCTTTCTGGTTAAAACTGATGTTTATAGAGTGGATACAGAAGAAAGCACCATCTCCTGAGCGACCTGAAATAAACCTCTTCATGCTGAACCCGGGGAGGAGGACTGCGCTACCTTACAATATACCCAATTGTCTGCGCACCAACTACTGCCAGATCAGCCTTCACCCAGGGCCAGAGAGCTTTGCTGGGGTCAGCCTATCTGTGTAAGGTAAACTAAACTTCATCCTTTAAGCCAAGAATAATGTCTCTATTTTGACTACATATGAAGGAGAACTTGGAGAAGAATGACTTACAGAGACAGACAGCATAGTGAAATGCTCTAGGGTGAAGGGCAGCACAGATAAATGTCCCAGGCTGAATTTCTACAAGGAGCCAATGACTAATGTACGGCACACACTTGGTAAACCAGCAGAAAGAAGGAGCAGCAGCATATGGAGCAGGTCAAGCAGGGGGCAGGAGATTTTTGAATTGCAACGGGCTGCAGAAACTATAAGGTTTAAGTAATGAATCACACAAAATTCTAATGAGATTGCTGTTACATAAATTGTGCTGAGAAAGCACAGGCTGTGCCAAGAAAAGGCAAACCATTGTCAAGCTTAATATGATTCAGCTACCTAAATATAACAGAAAATCCGCCACGGTTTAGCAATAATCCTGAGCTAATGGCCACCTTTAGAACCCGAAGATGGAGAGACTTTCATTTATGGCTGGCAGGGTGAGCCATCTGCTGGCAGATCACCTCAACACCAGATGTGCAGAGCTCTTGTTTCAATTAGCCTTAGGGCCCCAAGCTCCAGGGACACTGCAGCAGAATACAGCCTGGTCTGAGGAGTACAATGTGTGCTTTCTGCCTCCTGCAAACAAGGACCATTTGAGTTTTGCCGTCATCTGGAGAGATACTGTTCTTAGTTTGTTTACAGGCAATACTTGTTTAAGGTGGTGATGATCGCCTAAAGCTTCAGTCCAATGTTCTAGCATTGTTTGGCCCAATGGGGCACAATGCTACACAATCAAATAAAAACCCTTGCCTCTTGTTTAAGGCAAACACTGTAAGTGACCTATACAATTAATAAAAGGCTTCCCATCAAATATATAGACCCAGAGTTTCCTGACCTTCCAGGCTTCTAGTGTTTAGTTGATTAAGTTGGTGTTGTATAAATTCAGGGATAATCAAAGCACCCTCTTAAACCGCAAAGAATCATGGGAATTGTTTGTTTACGACAGGAAAGGGTGGCAGGAGAGAAGCGGCTATACAAGTAAGTGATAATGAAACAGAAAGTCTCCTGGTACTAGATATAAATTAAGAGGATGCGTTTTATTTCCTCTTGGGGATTGGCCAGTTCCTAACACAGTGTCATGAGTGTGAACTCAGGGACAGGCACAGGAGCTCTGCCAGGGGGACACACAGGCAATGGGCCAGCTTGAATGGAAGTCTTGGTGCCTGCCTGACTTGAGAAAGAGGATGACAATAGCCACCCCATAGTATCCTGTGAGGATAGAGCCAGATGAAGCACGTGGAGAGCTCACCACAGGGTGAGGTGCATGCCTAGAGCTCCCATGGGTCCCCACTACCGCTCTCTATTCTGTTTGAATGCAGTCTCTCTTGCACTGTACCTTTCATCCTTAAGACACAGACAAGTGGGCACTAAGATCCTCACAAAGTAAATAAAACCCCACAGAAATGGACAGCGACTTCCCAAGGCGGCAGCTGAGTGCCTCTGTGGCCAGGTCTCTACTTGCCTTTCCAGAAGGAAACAGAAGGCACTTACCAGCTCTCCAAAGTGTTTCATGGCATATTCTAACACCCCGGAAGCTGCCTCTGGCTGCTGCAGCTTATTATTGATGCTGAGGGAGAAAAGGAAAAACAGTCACACTCATGCATCGAGGGCAAGTGTTCCGGGGACACTGTGGGCAAGATAGCTTGTCCACCAGCACCGTGAGGATGAGTTCTCACAGACACAGGGGTCATCAGTCACCTATCACCGCCCACTGGCCAGAAAGCTCGGCTTAAATGACTTTATCTGAGAAAAGGGTCTGATTTCCTGCCCCCAGTTTGAGGGGCAGGAAAGTAAATGCTCATCTGTGGTATTCTGGGCCTGTTCTCTAGACAGCAGAGACTGCTTTCCTCTCAGATGCTGCCTGGCAGGCAGTGTGTGTCCAAAGCCTCCCTCGGGCATGCTAGACATATGTTTTACTACTGAGCTATGCTCTCAGTCACACATTTGAACATTTTTAAATTGGGGTTGGAGAGATGGCTTAGTGGTTACGAGCAGTTGCTGCTCTTGACAAGGAGCCAGGTTTGGTTTTCAGCACCCACAGGATGGCTCACAATCAACTGTAACTCTAGTTCAGTCTTTAGACATCCTTGTCTGGCCTCTCTGGGTACTGCACATATGTGGCACACATACATATACACACAGGCAAACACTCACTGACATAAAAATATTTTTAAAAATGACATAATCCCCAGGCTCTTCACTCATGCTGACCGCTCATCAGCCAGAGCACACTATGTTCAAGCCCTCTTCAGGGCCAACTCCCTCCCTCTGCAGTCAGCCTGTAGCAGCAGTTTCCAATGAGGATCATCAGCATACAAACACTTTTCAGTGGTGAGGACGCTCTACTAATGCCAGCCTCAGGGGCTGTGCCCACAGGACTGGAGAACTGTACTGTTATGGGCTGCTGAGCAGTGCCACGAGAAGGCCTGGTCCCAGAGTTAATTAATCAGGGCTATAAGATGGCCCTAAAAGCAGGACAATAGCAAGCCTCAGCACGTATTCTAAGAGAAACTCATACAAGTCAGCCGATGTTAGCCTTGCATGCTACTGCTATGGAAGGCAGGGAAACAGGGAGCATTAGGGCACGCAGCAATGCTTGTGTCCAGGCAAGCACCAACATGTGACATACCAACTTGGAAATCTTGACTGATTTAACAAGCATGGATCTAGTTTATTACACAGAGTACAAACTGTCTATTTGGGTAGAATTAATTTTTAAGTGGTTTTGGGAAATTCCAGGATTTGGTAATATGGCAAGAGGTTGCTGTTATAAATATATATTTTTAAAATTCTACTACTTTTTTTCCCCCAATAAAACTGAAAGGGACTGCCCAGAAGTCTGATGGACTAGAGAAGTTAACATTTGTGAAAGTAATAACTGCATCCCTCATGTTTAAAAATTACATTTCTACTTTGGCCTCAAATCCCTGAGAAAAATCAGGAAACAAAGGTTAGAATTTGTTCCCTCTTACTAATGAGGACACCAAGCCAAGGAAAAACAAACAGTCCCTAAACTCAGACTGAATCAGAATATTCTCCCTAACATCTGGAACAACTGGATGCCTCTATTAAGAAGTGGGGAATGGAGCCGGGCGGTGGTGGCGCACGCCTTTAATCCCAGCACTTGGGAGGCAGAGGCAGGCGGATCTTTGTGAGTTTGAGGCCAGCCTGGTCAAGTGAGTCCAGGACAGCCAAGGATACACAGAGAAACCCTGTCTCGAAAAAACAAACAAAAAAAAAGAAGTGGGGAATGGGTTGGCAAGATAGCTCAAGCATTTGGTGTCAAGCCTGACACTCCGAGTTTGATCTCCAGGACCCACACAGCAGAAGGATAGAGAACTGCTGGAAGTTGTAGGCTGGTCTCTGCGTGCATCTCACGGCATGTGAGTCATCACACCTCAGTGCTCTATTCTCACGGGGTAGGGTGAACTGCATTGCTAACAAACATTACTCGGTACAGTTCTGTCACCAACTAGTTTTTTTTTTTTTTCTTAACAAAATATTACTTTTGGAAGTCTAAAACAACAGGAAAAAGGAAGACAATACACACTCCCCACAACACAAGAACGTCATGTTCTCAGTGGTCATCACTGGACCCCTGAGGTAGCCTTGGTGGGAGGAACCCCCGGTAGGATGAAACTCTCCTGACCAAGGATGGTGAAGTGCTCTGACCAGAGTGCTAACTCTTGTGCTCCAGAACACACTCTATTTCAAGAACAAACTATAAACATTACGAAGTCATGTTTACTTTGAGACTCACTGATATTGTGGTTAAACAAAAAACCAAATCCATGTAAAATGCCTTTACTCAATCCATTCTGCCACTAGTTGTGCATAAAAGAGTTTAACAATAACTAATCAAAATTAGGAAGTGACAATTTGACACCTTTTTTTTTGTTTTGTTTTGTTTTTCAAGACAGGGTTTCTCTGTGTAGCCCTGGCTGTCCTGGACTCACTTTGTAGACCAGACTGGCCTCGAACTCACGAGCTCTGCCTGCCTCTGCCTCCTGAGTGCTGGATTAAAGGTGTGTGCCACCATGCCTGGCTGGCTGACAACTTAACATCTTTTTTGTTTTGTTTTTCGAGACAGGGTTTCTCTGTGTAACAGCTCTGGCTGTCCTGGACTCGCTTTGTAGACCAGGCTGGCTTCGAACTCACAGTGATCTGCCTGCCTCTTCCTCCCAAGTACTGGGATTAAAGGCGTGCGCCACCACGCCCAGCTGACAATTCAACATCTTAATGCACAATTCAAACTTTTCACTAGTGTGGTGGCTTTATACAGCCTCAAAAGACAGACCAGCACAGCACTGTGTGTGGGGAAGACCTCCTTGGGCCCTGACTGTCAGACGACCAGGCAAATCACTTGTGTGGCATATTCCACACTGTGTGCGCAGGCCCGAGCTGCAGCAGGGCTCAGTAGGAGGAGGAAGTGCTGCATGTTGGACGCAGTGAGTGCTCAAGCCTTGCGCAATGGCCACGGGGCTTGGATGCTTTTTGCCCCCATGGGCTGCTCTTGTGTAATCGTAAGGAAAACCACTGAGAAGTTACCTGACCAGAGAGACCCATGAAAAATGAGTGGGCTCAATCAGAAGCTAAGCTGATAGTCTTGAATTTGAGGCCTACAGTACCTAAATCTTGTTGATCTAATCAAGGGAGCCTATAATGGCAGTAGATTTCTTTAGTGAATATGTGGGGGCTTCTGAAAGTTTCTTACGGGACATGCAGATTAGCCTAACACCTACATGGTCTTGAACGTAAGAAGGAAAGCCCAGGAAACTGAAAAAGGGCTTTTGGCTTGGCATTGCTTGGACGCTAAGAAGATTGTGGTCTAGGTGGATGGAGGCCAGATTGGAATGAGGCAAGGTGAAGCCTTGTTTTGGCTCCAGAGACCTTGAGAGAGCACTCTGTGGAAGGGCCAAGGACCCAGAGAGAGCCTGAGAGCCTGAAGCTCAAGAGAGACCAAGGTGCAAAGCTGCCAGCCCTGAGGCTATGCTAATATAGCACAAGCCCTGAGGCGGTGAGAAATGGGTGGACAGAGGTCTCAGGCAAGTAAACTGAAGCCAGCCTAGGAGACAGGAGTGGAGTCCAAGAAAGGCTGTGGAGATAGGCTTCTGCCCTGAGCCAGCCCAAGAAGGTCAAACTGGATGCTGAGAAGAATCATGGCTGGTGGCGGCGGCAGCAGAGTAGTGGTCTGAGGCTATGTCTGTCCACATCCGCAGAGCGAAGGTATGAGGTGGGAGCACTCTGAGGCTGCAGAATGGACTGTGAGGAGACCATAGAGACCCTGCCAAGAGGCATGGGTGAGGAAGCCGGGAACTCTCCAGAGGCCTTGGTGCCAGGCAGGTACATGCCCAACTGCCAGCAGCAGCACCAAGGATTAGGCCTCTTGGTGTGAGTGTGACAGTCTTGGCTGACTGAGGAAGCCGACCCCAAGCTGAGTGGTGGAGGCAAACTGGCCTCACCAGCCAACAGCGGTGATGATAGGAAAAAATGAGGAGGCAGCCAGCGCAATATCCAAGTGACCACTGAGTGACTGCCATTGTGGTGTTCCTGCAGACAGACTGCAAACCAGGTTGCCATCAACAGACCTGCCCCTGAGGCCATCTGGATTGGTATCCTTTCTAAAGGTTGGCTCTTAGGTAATAGGTATTAATTAGTTTAATAAAGCTGTCGGTTACAGGAGCCTGTGATTTAGAGGCATCGCACCATGACAGTTCACTTCATCAGGGAGAGTGCTCACTGCGTGTGGCAGGTACGACATTTATGTGTGGCTCTCAACCCTAGAAAGCCGATAGTTATTACTAGAGCCATTTTATATATGAAGAAAGGAGGTCACAGGCTGTTGAATGCCATGCCACCATTTCAAAGCTATCTTAGAGCTGGTGAGATGGCTCTTGCTGCCAAGTCTGACAACCTGAGTTCAATCCCTGGGACATGCATGGTAGGAGAGAACCAAGTCCTGCCAGTGGACCATCCTCTGACCGCCTTGCAATTACCACTTAAAGAGAAGGAGGTAGGGTGTGTGTTCTGCTCGTGTGAAGAGGTCACCTTTGCTCCCTAGCCCACTTCTGAAAAATCCATTTCATAGCAGCTGCAAGTGTCACAAGCCCCTTCCGTAAGCCCTCCCCATACATCCTCTATAAACACTGAAAGATTACAAAGAGTCAACTGACCTGAGACTCAGCCCTACAGCAGACCAATGTTCAATACAAACCAGCTCTTGCTCATGCTGGTGGAAGACATGACAGCAAATAAATTCAGAGATGGAGGTTTGGGCAGCTACACACTCATGACAGCGGTGGGCGGAGATGGTCAATCAGACTTCCCACCTCTACTCCACTGACGCCAAAGCCGGAAGGCAAGAATTCTCTGAGCTAAGAAGTATTGAGGCTCGCTGCGGCCTTGACATAAGGGGCAGGGTGCATCTGTAGTCTCTATCTCCTTGAGATTGCTCAGGTGCGGTCTTACATAGGTATGAATCTACAAAGCAAGTCAAAAGTGCTTGCTTACCTGCAAAATAAAACCAGAGTCCACAAATGGAACTGATTTTAGGAAATGAGAAAGTCAGTTGGAAAGAGGCTATTCATTCTGTTTGTAAGACTTTTTTTGTTTTGTTTTCTTTTTCAAGTAAGGCTGAATTCAAAAGCTAGAAACTGGGAATGTTTTCACCAAATGAAGGAACACTCTCTGGAGTTGAGTGGGAGTAATGAGTAAGGGCAAGGAGCTGCCTCTATGCCTTCCCAGACTAGCAGATCATTCAGGGCGCTTCCTCTCTAGGACTCAGAACTCTGCTTCCTGAGGCTGGGAAGACTCCAGAAAGTGGTTCTGAAGTGAGGCAACATGGTGCTGAAACAGCGAGAATGGTGGATGAGCCTCCTCCTGATGTTTGTGATCTCTGCACTCAATCTGGCCCTCTGAGCCTTTTCTTTTTCTTTTTTTTTTTTGTTTTGTTTTTTTTCCCCCCAAGACAGGGTTTTTCTGTGCAGCCCTGGCTGTCCTGGAACTCACGTCAGGCCAGTTAAGAGCAAAGTGAATGAAGAGCCTTTCATAGCAAGCCGGAAGGGGTGGGGAGCATCCGTGCCCCATCTGCAACACGGCTTCCCTGGGGCTCCCTCAGGGACTTATGAGAACATTACTGCTTGCTTACACATGGCCCTGGGCCTTCCTTCTATTACAGACTGCTGTCTGCCTTTCACTTGGTCCCCTGTCAAGAAGAATTCTCTGAATTCCTCTGGCACTGGGTTGATGGCACATGTACCACAGCTGGCAGGAGATGGTTGGAATGCGGTGTCCTGACGCCACAATGGCTGGTGCAGAACACTTCTCTGAACCCTACCACTGTATCACACAGTTGTTTTCATAGTGGAGAACTGCCTCAGACACCCCTGCTACCTCTGCAGCACCGAGTCTCAGCTCTGTGTCCAACACAGAGTAACAACACAGCACAGTAGGGTGAGAGGTCTGGCTATGATCCAGTGCCGTCGTCTCCCTCAGGCAGCTCAACAGTCTTGGAACAAGAGAATGGTCTGTTCAGGGCTCTCAACGACAATCTCTCTCCCTCACCTCTCTCTTTTCCCTCTGAAGCTGAGGACCAAACCCAAGGCATTGTGCTCGCTAGGCGAGTGCTCTACCAGTGAGCTAAGTCCCTAATCCCAACAATCTCTTTTGGAACAGATTGATTTCAAGATGGATGGGCAGCAGTGAAGACAGCAAACAAAGGGACATTGGAAACTAACACAGAGGAGGTGAGGTGGGGTCATTTAAACAGACAGGAAGAAATGTCGTGGAAAACTCTAAGGTCTTAGAACTAATCACCTGAAAAAGGTGAGATGGCTCAGTGGGTGGCTGCACTGAGGACCTGAGTCTGAGCCGCGAACCCACATGGTGGGAGGAGAAAACTGACTTCCAAAAGCTGTTCTCAACTTCCACATGTATGCTCTACACAAGTGTGCTAATGTGCTCATGTTCACTCTCTCTCACACGCACACAAACACATACAACTAACTAAATTTAAACTTAGAGAAAGGAAATTTTTGGCATTTTCCCTACACATTAAGAAAGAAAAGCCGGGCGATGGTGGTGCACGCCTTTAATCCCAGCACTTGGGAGGCAGAGGCAGGTGGATCTCTGTGAGTTCGAGGCCAGCCTGGTCTACAAAGTGAGTCCAGGACAGGCAGGGCTGTTACACAGAGAAACCCTGTCTTGAAAAACCAAAAAAATAAACAAACAAACAAACAAACAAACAAACAAACAAACAAATAAATAAATAAATGACATTGCTGGAGATGGCTCAGTGGTTAAGAGCACTGGCTACTCTTCCAAAGGACCAGGGTTCAAATCCCAGCACCCAAATGGCAGTTCACAGCTGTCTGTAATTTAGCACCTTTAATCCCAGAACTTGCGAGACAGGCAGGTGGATCTCTATGAGTTCAAGGCCAGCCTGGTCTACAAAGTGAGCCTAGGACAGCCAGGGCTGTTATAAAGAGAAACTCTGTCGGGGGGGGGGGGGGGGGGGGGGGGAGGAGAGAAAGAAAGAAAAGACAAGTCCCATCACAGGTATTCAAGCTGGGACATTTGGTACCTTTTGTAACTCTTGGGGATCTATGGTACTAAGACTTTAAAAATGGCTGAATGCTTGCTCCAGAATCCTGAAAACCAGAGATCCCAGCACCTACATAACAAACCACGTGTCCTATGCATGCTATGACTCCAGCTCTGAGTAGGATGGAAACATGAATGGCTGGGACTTGCTGACTTCCAGTCAGTCGAGCTGAGGAAAACATAACCCCCAGGTTCCGGGAGAGACTTTGCCTCCAAGGGACAGTGAAGAGTGATAGACGAGGCACCAGACATCTTCTTCTGGTCTTTGTGTGTGTGTACAGGTGTGTGCACCCCACCTCACATGTACACACACTCTCTCTCATACATAAATTAATAAATCTTTGTAAAAACCTGGCTGTACTAGGCACAAGTGGCACATGATTATAATCCGAACATTCAGGAAGCTGAAGTAGAAGGATAATTAAAAACAAAAAAAAAGTTAATGAAAGTCAAGTGGCTATTTTCTGACATTTCACAAAGGTGCCTGATGTTTTAATCTCAGAGTTTTCTCAGAAGGAAAAGCTACTATAGCATCCTCATCCCTCCCTTTAGACAGCTACCATATCTAGAGGGTGTGCTAAACACGCAGCGAGACAGTGCGACTGACCCTCACAACTGAAAAGGGTAAATGGTAACAGGTGTCTAGGTTAGAAAGAGGGCTAAAGAAACTCTAAGTTTGTAAGGTAAGTATGAATCTTCTATGAAATTTTTGTTTGCTTATTTTAGTTTTTGGTTTTCTGAGACAGTCTTCCTATGTAGCCCAGGCTGCCCCTTGAACTTATAGTGATACTTCTGTGTCAGCCAGAGTGCTGGGAACACAGGCACAAACTATCAAGCCTAACAAAGCATCTTTGTAAGTTGGTGGAGGAGGAAGATGTAGAGAGGCAAACATACATGTTTTTTGGTGGCACAAGGTGCTGGTGATTGAACCCAAGACCTCACACATGTGTTAGGCAAGTGCTGTTCCACTGAACTCTATTTTTGGTCCTCCCCCCCAAATTAAGAAATATGGGTAGGGAAGTTTATTACAATATAATTTTAATTTCAAAATAATCCTACCTATGCATACTAACTAAATATATTTTATACAGTGATGCCCGCCATATGCTCCTACATTCTGCTTTTGCACATAAGATTGGCACTTTCTACCTTTAAAAAAAAAAAGATTTATATATATATATATATATATGATTGGTCTGTCTGCATGTGACCTGAAAGCTAGTAGAGGGAATCAGATCCCATTAGAGATGGTTGTGAAACATGTAAACCACTATGAGGGTGGTAGGAATTGAACTCAGGACCTATTGAAGAGTAGGCAGTGCTCTTAACCACTGAGCCATCTCTCCAGCTCCGGCATTTTCTACTTCACTAAGAGACTTCATACTTCCTTTTTTGTTTTGTTTTGTGAGTTTTGAGATGGTCCCACTATGTAGCCCAGGTTGGCCTTTGTGGTGCTGGGATTTCAGGTGTGGGCTACCACCACTGCCCTCATAACTCTTTTTAATGCTATGCCAACAAGCCACCACCCAGAGAATCCAGCTGGCTGACAGTGGTACCTGGTGGGCGGAGCCACAAGGAAAGCTGAGCATGCACTCACACTCCGTGCACCCTCTGCTCAATGATCACTCCTGTGCAAGTTGGAAGGACTGGCTCTGGAAATTGTCCCTGGAGGCCAAGCACTGCCTGGTGATAGGCTGGGAATACACTACTTGCAGGCATCTCCTGGATGGATGTGGGCCTCGTACCTAATACAACCCAGCATGTGGCACAGGTTGGTTCAAGCCTCAGAGTGTCAAAGCACATGATCTTTGTGGGCCAGGTTTCCAACTGAGGGCCTGTCAGAGGCATGTTGTAAAAGTGACAAATGGATGTCACATTTCCAAGGCTCTGGCTGATTTAGGGAGCTACTGGCAGGCACACTGCTCCCCGCATGTCAGCCAGTTAATTACTTCAAACTTTATCTTTTTTGTCAGTGCTTCTAGACAAATTGGCTGTTCTTTCTCCTCTGCAGCAGCAAGCACTGCCCCTCTTCTGGTGATGCTTGGAGCCTTTTCTTCCTTTTTCCCTTCCTCATATCCAGAGTGAAATGAAGAGCTCGGACAGACTCTGAGAAGGGAGAAGCTGGTGGGGAGTGCTCAAAAGCTCAACCCGATGCTAGTGAGAGCTACTTGGATGCAAAGCACTCTGGGTATTTTGGGTGAGATCTGATCTTGGCCTCTGGGTGGCCAAGATCTGGGACTCCATGTAGCATGTGTATGCAGCTGAGAAACACAAACAGATTGGCATGGAGTGATCAGGCAGCTTCTAGATATGCCTTCTGTAAAAGCAATATGGGCTGGCTGACACTGTTAGGGGCAGAGCCATATGGTAGGAATACCAATGTCCCTTCTGAGGTCAGAGGAAAAAAGAAATCTTTTTGGTAAGGAGGAAGCTTAGGAGAGGTGACCCACCATACCTAATAGCAAGACTCACAGGCAGTGAAATGTCTCAAAGTGTTTGGAGACGCCAGGGGTGTCACCACTCACATACTTCATGCTCACCGACAGATGGGACTGTAAGTCTGAGAATAGGTATTGGGGAGGCACATCCTCCCCTGGGAGTCCACCACCAACTGACAGGTTCCAGTAAGGTATTTCACCTTGGACTTCATCTTGATTGCAGATGCAGCTACCTCAGTGCACAGATGGGCAAGGCCTGTCCTTCACAGAGCTTACAGGTCAGTGCCACAGGCAGATACAAAAAGGACAAAGCAAAACAATCGTCATGATGATGGGAACACTGGTAAAATAAAGCAACTGGAGAATAACATGAGGACCAATTCCAGAGCCGGGGTCAGGAGGGACTTTCCCAGTGAGATGAGGATGAAAACTACCTGAGATTTACTGTGCCTCCTCCCCAGTCGGGCATTTGTCCCCATAAGTTATTTGTATCATCTATTTTAAGCAAATTTCTAGAAGAGACCTGTCTTCTACCACAGAAGTGCATAAGAAAGAATGTCCTTAAGTGCACGGGTAGATGGATTATCAGAAGAAAGATACACTTTGGACTTCCATCAGACCAAGAAAACGCAGGGCAGTGGACTGCAGCTCCAGCTGCAGTGGCCTTCTCCTCCCACATCCCATTCATTCCCCAGGGTGACTGTCACTGACTTCTAACACTTAGCTTTGTAGACCAGGCTGGCCTCGAGCTCACAGAGATCTGCCTGCTTCTGCTTCCCGCGTGCTAGGATTAAAGGTGTGCGCCACAACATCCAGCTCTTTTTTTTAAATATATATTTTTATCTTACATATATAAGTGATCTGCCTGCATAGATGTTTGTCTACCACATGCATGTGTCTGCAGCATTGGATTCTCTAGAACTGGGGTTGTGGACAGTTATGAGCCACGATATGAATGCTGGGAATCAAACCTTGGTTCTCTGCAAGAGCAACAGATGCTGTTAACCCCTGAGCCATCTCCCCAGCTCTTTGCTTGTTAGTTTTTGAACACTATGTAAACACTCAACATTATGTTTTGTCAGACACATCACGATGCTGCATGCCACAGTAGTTTCCCTTTCTACTGTGGCAGAGTAATTGCACTGTTCAGACACTACAGCTTGCCTATGGACTGCTCATGGGTGTTTGTCCTGACTTCAGCGCTTGGTCATTGTGTGTGACCTTTCTGTGAACACTCCTGGATGTGTGTGCACATGTGCTGGCACCGCTGCTGAGAAAACACCTAGAACTGCCAGGTCACAGGCTGCGTTCAGCTCTGCAGACACCAAGCTGAACCCAAACAATCTACTTTTCTGTCAACATTTGCCATTTTCCATTTTTCCACTTTCACCCTTCTGGATGGTGTGTAGTGGCATCTTGTTATAGCTGAAATGTGAATTTCCACACTGACTCTTGAGATGGTGGGGCCCTGCATGTGTTTCTGGGCCTTTCAGATCTCCTCCATCATGAACTCTGGCTTGATTGCATGCTCGGCTGGGTGGGGAGGTCTTCATACCCACTGCTGGACCCAGTATACATAAGAGCACATTGCAAACATTGCCTTTCTTAGTGTCATCGACTGAAAAGGAATGACTACTTTCTCGCATTTCGTTTTCTTTTAACCATGCAGCTCAGGCTAGCCTTGAACTTGCTATGTAGCTTTTTTTTTTGGTTTTTCGAGACAGGGTTTCTCTGTGTATCCTTGGCTGTCCTGGACTCACTTTGTAGACCAGGCTGGCCTCGAACTCACAAAGATCCGCCTGCCTCTGCCTCCCAAGTGCTGAGATTAAAGGCGTGCGCCACCACCGCCCGGCGCTATGTAGCTTTGATGGTCAAAAACTTACAATCCTCCTGCCTCTGCCACCACAACTGGCCTGCACACCTTAACGTTTTCCCTAATGTTGGCAGTTTCAGTGTCTGGGTTATCTCAAGATGCTAAAGATAATCTTCTACACCACTGTGTTATGATCTTGCCTTTCACATCCAGAATCTAAATGTAGAACTGAGATTTTTATGTACAGTGTGAGGTCTGCCTGAATGTTAATCAGCTGGCTCACAACACTTACTGCAAAGTTTGGCCTGTCCCAGTGTTCTCTACAGCACTATGACACTGCAGTTCTGGGGCAGCAGGATCAGCTGGGATGCTACTTATATGATCACACATAGCACTTCTGCGACTCGTGGCTTAAACATAGCATCGTTGGATAGGCGTGAGATTACTTTAAAGAGCTCCACAGAGTTTAGCAGACTTTGAATGATGTTAAATACTAATAAATCCCATGGAACCAGCAAAGGCTATACTGCCCTGCTAAGCTAGCTATTCACTAAGAAAAATAAAAGAGAGCAGGGACTAGCAGAGTGCCAGACAACTCCCATTTTCTGAGAAGGTAACTCAGAAGATGTTAGCAACATCCTGATTCCCAGGGAGGCAAAAAAGACAGATGAGAGGAATCAAACTGTGGCCTATCTGAGCCCCTTATGCTTTTTCATTCAGAAATGTGAACCTGCTTGGTAACTCCAGCTACCTGAACAGAAATCACTTCCAAGGAGCCAGAAGCCCCAGAGGGAAAAGGCTCAGAGGGCTTATGGTAGGAAGAACTGTGCAGTGTCAGGTTTTTGTCTGGGACTCATGTTGGAATCAACTGCCAGTCTCAGTGGCTCACCAACAAAGAAACAGCACACACATTTTCCAAAGACAGAGCTCCTGCCCTAAGGACAGAGGGGCCTTTGTATATAGTTTTAGGGAAAAGTTCCATGTTCTTACATGATTTGAGAAAAGCAGTGCCCTTCAAGTAAAGGGCATAAAAGTCATAATAACCCCGTTTCTCAGACAAAGTCATATGTAGGTATAGGAGAACTAACAGCAAATTGCAAACCACACTACATAGAGAGGGAACCTAGACTCCTGATCTGGATTTATCAGGAGTCTTCTCTCTGAGTTTGAACATCAGGCAAAGGTTGGACCTACTCAATGCTGCCCAGACACTGACAGAAGTGTGAGTGACCAACCCCAGACCAGGCCTGGCATGGCTGAGTCGTCCTCTCTCTCCTAAGCTATGACAACCCCTTTTAAAATGTCAAGTGATCTTTTTGGAAGGAGAGTGTGTAAAAAGGAAGATAGCCCCACGGAAACAAACTACTAATTCAGGTTCAACAGGATTTTTTAAAACACTGAATGATGACCAGAAAAAGAGTATCCAGTCTGGTTAAAACTCATCTTAGCCCAAAAAGCCAGAACCTTGAGTAAACAGCATGGATTACCTTAGCAGGCCTTCCTTGCTCAGCAGTCTCAGTCCCAACTCTTTTTCACCACCTCACCCTCAGTCTGTGTTATGTAACCTCCAGACAGGAGTTTGGAAACTCTTCCACTCTGCCTGTCTGTTGATAGAGCTGAGCCAGTGCCTGGCAGGGGCAAAATCCAATAGGCGCAACTGGAAACAAATTCACAGCCCTCCTGTCTGAGCCCAGAGACTGTGCAGACAAGGAAGCAAACACTTGCCCTGTGCCCCTCCTCCCCTCCTCTGGCCTAAGTTTTCGCTGACTTCATTCAATAGGCACCTGACCCTCCAGATGAGGTGGGAGGGGCCTTCCTCGGTAGGTGGAGGTACAGGCACTGATGATATTTAAGATGTGCAGTGGTGGAGCATTCAGACCTGGGAAGGAAAGTGTTCCAACACCCGGAGTTCACTTCAGAAACTTTAGCTTTGAGAAAGGCTAAGAAAGCACAGAAAGGAGACCACCAGGAAGGAAGAAAACTGCCAGTGTGGGTCAAAATTAAGCTTCCCACCTCCGCTAGGTACAGACTCCAGGAGGAAGACCTGTCCAGCAGGCATACAGACAATGCTGAGAACCACCTGGCTATGCATTATCCTTGTGGCCTTTGTCAGCCATCCAGTGTGGCTGCAGAAGCCTCCTAAACGTAAGACACAACTCAAAGCAGCCGTCTGCTGTGAGGAGATGAGGGAGCTCAAAGCCCAGGTTGCCAACCTCAGCAGTCTGCTGGATGAACTGAGTAAGAAGCAGGAGAGTGACTGGGTCAGTGTGGTCATGCAGGTGATGGAGCTGGAGAGCAGCAGCAAGCACATGGAGTCTCGGCTCACCGCTGCTGAGAGCAAGTACTCTGAGATGAACAACCAGATTGACATCATGCAGCTACAGGCAGCGCAGACCATCACGCAGACCTCGGCAGGTAAGTGCTGTCCTCATACTCACCACACTCCTGCTGAGGGTCTCCGGCCCAGCACTGCTTCCAGAGAGCCTGCTCAACACAACAATTCTGGAGGCCTTGGAGAGTGCACTACCTATAACTGCGTATTCTTTGGGTTAGTGATGTCCTGCAAGGTTAGCCAGGACCTAAAAGTCTCTTTTTAAGACAAAGTCTCATGTGGCCCAAGCTGGTTTCAAACTCACTAGGTGGCCGAGGCCGGCCCTGGACTCTGGATCCTGTCTTAGCCTCCCAAGCACTGGAACTACAGGCATGAAACATCATGCTTGGCTCCACAGTCTAACTGATTCACACCAAATTTCAGCAGATTAGGAGTCTGAACTCTCCTTTGAAGCATAAAGTCTGCCCAAAGTCACTCAAGGTTGGTGTGGTCCAACCACTCTTCTTTACCGAGAGCTGGCAGACTGTAAAGAAAATAGGAACAAACCACAGACTGTAACAGCTGCTGCTCTAGATGCAAAGTTTCACTCCACACAGTGTTTTGGTTTCCCTGAAACCAAGTGTGGATGGGTACAAATGCCAGTTAGCCCATCTCATAGGTGCAGACACAGCCTGTAGTCATTTTGAAAGAATCCTTTGTGCTCAAGAAAGGACAGGCTCCTTGATATTCTACAGTCCTGATCTATTTTCTCCCATGGCTGCTAATAAAACTCTCCCAAACTATACAGAGGACAAGTGAATGTAACGTTGAGTGCTGATCTTCAATGGCTGAAAACAAGGCACATGCAATAAGTTTTTGGGGAACAGCATTCAGTTGTTGGCTAACGGGGCACAGACAGGACAATAAATTAATTTGCTGCTCAGAGGAAAAAAAAATCTAATTTTCTGAGGTGACTGGAAAACATTGGGAATGAGTATGTTCTATAGATGAAGCATTTCTCACTAATGCTTGCTGCTTAATAAACCAGTCAAGAAGACATGATTAGCTTCCAGTAGGTAAGACCTTGGCTACCCTTGGTTCAGACAAAGAAAAAGTTTTGCCCAAAGTTAAATCTGAAAAGTCTATTAGCTAATTAAACAAATAGGAAGAGAAAGGTAGGTTTTCCTATTTACCAGAAAAGTGAATCTTCACTGGTCACATAGACCAGGCCAGATGCAGGGTTGACAGTACCACTTCTGGCTCCTAGAAGTTGCCGGGGAGGAAGTACAGGTGTACCTCACTTCCCCTTCCCCAACACGCTCTGTGAGCAAACAGGTACTTCGGAACCTCCAACTTCTACCTGAGCTTTTCCCTGAGCCTCCAGTCCAATGGGTTCCAAAGAAAAAGTCCCAAGATGAACTGCAGGAGTGTCTCCTGGACAACAGCCACAGGCTCTACTAGAAGCAGCTGCTGTTTTGTAGCCGCAGGACAGAGCAGCAGCCTCAAGGCAGCTGAGGAAGCTTTTAAATCAAGCCCAAGGGGATGTGGGAAAACCTCATGTCCTTGTTTCATCATAACTTTCAGGGAATAGTCTCAAAGGGTTCCTTGGGGTTTCAGTTTTCATTGAGCTTGTAGCAATGTGAGACTGGGGAGGTGATAAGATCTCAAATCTGTCTCCCTTATTCAAGTACCAGTTGATAGTAGCTATTATCTAAGAAACAAGGACAGACCAATCCCTCTGAAATACTCAGGACTTAGCCTCTAGCTGAGGTCCCATCTAAGAACCTGAAGCTACCCACAGGGCAGCTGCCAAGTGGCCTTCACAGACCACACCATTTCTAAAATTCACGGCCTACTACTGCTATAGCAGACCATCTTACTTAGACAACCTGAAGCTTCCTATTTAAGTGTCCCTCAGCACAGGTGAAGGGCTTCCCTAATCTACTGCCCCATAACCAAGGAACCCAAACATGCCCCCCTCCCTACTGATGCCCATTTCTCTAACTGATGCCTCAGGGGAACTACCCAGGGCACCCTAGGGTACAAATAAAGTCTTGGTTTTTAATCCACTTCAGAACCAATACGCGGGCCCCTTCCAACCTCGGGGCCCAAATCTCCATTCACTCTTCGTGTTCCCCTCACAGATGCCATCTACGACTGCTCTTCCCTCTACCAGAAGAACTACCGAATCTCTGGCGTGTACAAACTTCCTCCTGATGAGTTCCTGGGCAGCCCTGAGCTAGAGGTGAGGCCACTACTGCCACGTGCTCCCTAAAAGGCTTGGTCTGGTCTACAGAAGGGGCAATTCAGAGAAGCAAATGTACCACACGATGGTGTTATGAGAACGCTCAGTTTATGGGATTCCTCCCTCCATTCCAGCCATCTACTTTTTTCAAATCAGTCAAGTATCAATTCCTAATTCCTATCAACATGTATCTAGTTGAAAGTTCTTGCAAAGTCCTACAGCAACTGCTCTTTAGGAGAGGAAAAAAGGCACTGGAAAGAGGTTCACTGAAGCAATTGATTTTTCCATTTGAGTTGTGTTCACACTGCCCCCCAACATCCATGGCTATTCATTTCCAAGCTAACCACCACTGTGCACCCTCCACATTGGGGCAGTATTTCTGATGCAGTGTGCAGGGAGTACATGGACTACTGACACCGTAGGTACAGCACACGGGTTGGGAAGTCTGTCCTCAGGCTCCCTGCCCTTGCCCCTGCTCAGAAGATCCCCTCTGCTTCAGGTATTCTGTGACATGGAAACCTCAGGCGGAGGCTGGACCATCATCCAGAGACGCAAGAGTGGCCTTGTCTCCTTCTACCAAGACTGGAGACAGTACAAGCAGGGATTTGGCAGCATTCGAGGCGACTTCTGGCTAGGAAATGAACACATCCACCGGCTTACTAGGCAGCCAACACGGCTCCGTGTGGAGCTGGAGGTAAGCTCGAGCTGCAAGGCCCTGACTAGCCCAGCCACTACATACGTGGTTCTGAGGCATCTCCATAGTATACTCACTACAGGTGTGCAGTCACTGCAGCAATCTTCCTAAAGGTTCAGTATAAAAGATTTTTTTCCTTTCTCTCTCTCTCTCAGCAGGGTTTCTCTGTATAACAGGTCTGGCTGTCCTGGACTCGCTTTGTAGACCAGGCTGGCCTTGAACTCACAGAGATCCGCCTGCCTCTGCCTCGCAAGTGCTGGGATTAAAGGTGTGCGCCACCACCGCCTGGCGACCTTTCTATCTCTTAGTAAAGTTAAACTACAGCTGGCCCAGGTCCAGGAAGACCCAGGCTAGCCCAGGGTAAACCCACAGTTATGGGGATGGAAACACCATCACTTTTTCTCTGGCATCTTTTTAAGAACAAACCTCAGTGATGTCCTGTGGTGGCCCTCTAGATGGCTTCAAGCATGATGTCCCCACTTATTCCTACAGCATCTCAGAGTAAGATTTAACAAAAATCACACATCTGCACCTTCGAGACATGAAGGGTACAGACAGAACAACCCAAGTCTTTTTTTTTTTTTTTTGGTTTTTCGAGACAGGGTTTCTCTGTGTATCCTTGGCTGTCCTGGACTCACTCTGTAGACCGGGCTGGCCTCGAACTCACAAAGATCCGCCTGCCTCTGCCTCCCAAGT
>CAJQZJ010032232.1:7673667-7683752 GCA_907164525.1 Lophiomys imhausi
CCCGGCTAGCATATAGGATTTTTTTTTTTTTTTTGGTTTTTCGAGACAAGGTTTCTCTGTGTAGCCCTGGCTGTCCTGGACTCACTTTGTAGACCAGGCTGGCCTCGAACTCACAAAGATCCACCTGCCTCTGCCTCCCAAGTGCTGGGATTAAAGGCGTGCGCCACCACCGCCCGGCGCATATAGGATTTTTAAGACACAAAAATATGAGTGCTAAAGACCAGCTGTCCAGGTTAGACTCGCTTCAAGGGGTCTCCAGGGTCATGAGCCTTGCAGTCAGAATCCTGGGTCTGGGAACGGCACTGCAAGGCATGTTGTGGGTCCTGCATGGGAGGGAAGACCAGTGGGAGGTGATCACAGTCTCTGGTGACCACAATACTGACATAAAACATTCTCAGTCAGCAAACATATCCATTTTTTACTCATGCTGTAAGAAACAGACTCAAAGAGCTCCCCTTTAAAAATATTGTCTATAAGAAAAATATCTGGAAAATGAAGGTAGACAGTGCTGTGGTTAAAAACTTATGCTGTATCATAAGAAGCATCTTGCCTGTAAAAATAAAATATTGTAGTTTCTGTTTTAAACATTCAAAATATCTTTTTCTTTCACAATAAATACTATTAAAATTTGAGTATTTTCTTTTAAATTCTTATTATTACCACTGAGAGCATGGTAAAAACTTCAGGTAAAAAGTCAGAGCAAGCAGTGAGCCTTGAGTTTGTTCCATATTCAATGAAACCAAAGGAGTAGGAAACCCCCCCCCCCAAAAAAAAGACAGTGAAAGAGCAGGGGCGAAAGGCAGAGGGGGAAGGCATGAGCCCCTGTAGAGCAGGAGCAGAGCCTCGCACTGGCAGCCCCAACACCAACTTGGTCTCATGATATTTTACAAAGAAATGCTCCTACGTCCGGCCTACACCCACAGGGATATCCAGGGGTTTGCCCTTTACAAAAAAAAAAAAAAAAAAAAAAAATCCTCTAGAGGAACTTAATACAAGATAAGCCATGTCTCTTACTTAATAACTTCTGAACCCACACTTCTCTGATTGCTGGGAATCCACTTCCTCTCATGAACAGGAAACCTTGGGGATTTTTCAAAGAAATAATGTGAGAAGAGAAGCTACATGAAGTAGGATTCCCAAGGGATAGCTTTTCAAACATAAACTTCCTCAGGAAGGCAGGAGAACAAGATGCCCAGCACCACAGGGCTTAGAGGCTCAGGTGGAATAGGCTTCACAGGAGTGCGCGGAGCAAGGAGCCGACTAGAAAAGCTGATGGCTCCCCCTTCATTCAATGATTCCCACAACCAAAAAACTTCTCAGAGAGGGGAAGAATGGACAGGCATCCCTAGCTCCTCCATGCTTTGGTACCGGCTGATCGACAGACACTAAAGTTGGTGCCCTCACAGCCTCTCACCAGAGAGAAGACAAAATCACCAGGTACCAGGAGCAGAGGTGGGTGTTGCTGCTGAAGACAAAGGGTATTTCGTTCTGACAGGGCCCTTTGAGAAATGAACAGGAGTTACACAGAAGAACAGCGCTATACAGAGGACTCAGAACAGCGCTATACAGGACTCACACAATTGGCCTGACAATGACAAGGGATCCACTCAGTGAGAACCAGTACTTGTTTTTAATTTTGCAGATGTCTCAATCAGAAGTATTCAAAAGGAGACAAGTTGGCATGGGGCAGAGAGCATACCACTTTGAATGAGATTCTCTATTCTACTGAGCTAAGTAAGGCTGGCTGTTGGGCGCTGTGCTGCATGCCTTTAATTCCAGTGTTTGGGAATTAGAGGCTCTCAGATCTCTGCTGAGGCCAGTCTGGTCCACACAGAAAAACCCTGTCTCAAAACAACAATAACAGGCTGGAGAGGTGGCTCAATGGTTAAGAGCACTGGCTGCTCTTCCAGAGGTCCCGAGTTCAATTCCCAGCAACCACAAGGTGGCTCACAACCATCTATAATGAGATCTGGTGCACTCTTCTGGAGTATAGGAATACATGCAGGCAGAACACTGTATACATAAGAAATAAATAAAATCTTTAAAAAAAAAAAAAAAACCCAACAACAAAAGGCAGGCTAACAGACCTCTGCCCTCATATGCTGGATAACCAACAAGAGTCCCACAGCTATTACGATGTGTTTCCTAAAATCCAATTCCTTCTAATCCACTGTTCCCCTGAGAAGTGATTATACTTTCTCATCTATGTGAGCTTCAAGTAGTTTATGTTGTCTCAATGTTGACCCAGCTTAGAGATTACATGTGGGATTTAATTTGCTCTCAAATGGATAGGTAAGAAAGCCAACAGGTAAGAAACAGACTGAACCAGAGCATAAAATCCTCTCAAATCAGCCTCTTGAGTGCTGAGATTACAGGTGTGCACCACCACATCTGGCTCAAAGGGCAATTTCTTTTTTAAAAACCAACAAACAAAAAAGAAACAGCTGGTTAATGTAAGTGAATGCATTACCATAAGCTCTGAGAATAGGTAAATTAGTGAGGGGAATATGAGTAGGAAAAAAAAGAAATCAACCAATGTGTATGGGGAGAGGTGTTAGTAGTCAAAGTGGACAGGACACCTACAGTTTGCTAGAGAAGATGGGCAGGAACTCAGAAGCCACTGCGAAGAAAGAGATTCAGTCGGTGTCTTGAGAGCCACATCCTCAAGACCACACAGTGGGCACACAACTCCAGTGCCAGGACCCCTGGAGAAGTCACTCAGTGTGTCACCTACAGCTCTGGGGGAGACACTCTGGGGCAGCTTCCCAGGAGCAGCTTTGCCCAAGGCTGTTCCTTACCACTTTCTCAGCAAGCTGTGTGGAGGCATATATCTATAATCATAGAATTCAGGAGACTGAGCCAGGAGGATTCTAAGTTCACTCTGTGCTACATAGAAGACCAGTTCTCAAAAAACTAAACCCAAACCAAATCAAATAAACAAAAACCACCCAACAACCCCCCAGAAGCAAT
Organism: Lophiomys imhausi; assembly: GCA_907164525.1. Taxonomy (NCBI): domain Eukaryota; kingdom Metazoa; phylum Chordata; class Mammalia; order Rodentia; family Muridae; genus Lophiomys; species Lophiomys imhausi. Next base: position 7,676,638 of record CAJQZJ010032232.1, read on the forward strand.
AAAACAACTTTCCTTAGTAAAGATGACATCACAGTGTAACACAACAGTGCACAGAAGTAAAAGCTGCAGGTGGAAGCAAAGAAATGAACTGGGGAGGCTCAGCAGGCCACCTGAGGGAGAGCAGAAGGGCACCTCAGCTCCCAAACCCACAATATATTTGCAGGGAATTATAATCATTTACAATTAGATTGGCTTAAAAAGCTAATGAGCATTTTTCTGTCTTACTGTATCTTTCTGCTAAAAAGTGCATTAACTTCAATATTTCTATGATTGTCTCAAATATGAGGAAAAGCCAAGGGTAGAATGAGGAGCTTCAGATAGGTCTCAGAAAAGTTGGCAAGGATCCAATGGGTAAACTAGCCATCTGAAGTTAAATTAACATGCCCAATTAGTTGCCCTGGTTTCTGTCACCTATCACATGAGGTGTGCAAGTGAGAGGCACAAGGAGAAATGCAGATCTTTGTGGTTCCTGTGCTGAAGCAGGGCTAGAGGGATGGCACATCTGTAACCGGTCCCACAAGGTTCTTCAGAAATGAACACTGTCTATGTCAGTGGATCTGGGCAGAAGCAGGAGTCCATTTAGACCTTTTGGGTTATGGCTTTTGGCACCTGCTAGAGGCAGAATGAGCACAGCTTCTGAAGCACTCTGCTCAGCAGGGTCTGTCAGCCTGCACAGCAGCTTATTAGCTGTTCATTTGTCCTGACTATCTGCAGTTAAATGATGAGCCATGTTAGCATCTCCATGGAGATGATTAGATTCCAGAGCCAACGTTCTCTGTAATCATTAGGGAAGTGAGCAGTTCTCTAGGAGCTGAGGCTCATGTTCTGACTGTTTGTAATTTCTAGCAGCACAAAATCTATTAAACAACTTTCCTTTCCATACCCAGAAGACCCAAAACCACCTTAGGAGAGGAGAGAACAAAACCGAATCTGAGGAAAAGATCACTGCATCTCAAAGACTTTGCTCTTTATATTCACAGAACTCCAAAGGAGGAAGAGTGGGCACTAAAAGGCACAGTCTGTAAACCTGATGCTGCCTCTGGGTCCCTCAGGAACCAGGGGGCCCTCATCCTGCTCAGAAGCATTACCTACACATCTGCCTTTCCCAGGCTGCTGTGGCAAGAGAGCTGCTTCCCATTGATTTCACTGGGACAAGAAACCACAGGTTGGAAAACAACATGAGTATAAGACAAGGATGGCCAGATGTGACAACTATGGCTAGACTAGCAACATCCATCAGTAATCATGTATTTATTTACACGTGCCAGCCAGACCTGAGGGCAGATATCACACAGCTGCATTCTCCAAGTGACTCAGTGAAATGGGACAGGCAGTGGGAGAAGACGGCACGCGCTCACGGCCTACCTGATGAGTGACTCAAGTATGGCAGGAGTGGGCCCCTTCTGGAACTCCAGTTCTTTGTAATGCAGGGCTTTGGCATATGCTCGGCACTTGGCAGCTCTCTCACCCAATAACACGATGCCATTGTCATCTCTCAGTGGCAGGGGGCCCTACACAGTAAAGCACAGGAATACGGTAGATGAGGCACACATAAGAGTAGGCTGCGTAGATGCTTTCCCTTCCTGCCACCTGGTTTCCTACCACTGTCCACGGGGACAAGGGGGCATTGTCTCACCTTGTCACTGTGCTCCATGAACTCAGCCAGATTCAAGAGTGTCTGTGTGACTTCGGCAATGTCTTGAGAGGTGAGAGCCAACTCAATGCTTCTGATGAGCTCATCTTGTTGGTCTTCGTTCAGTTCAGACCAGCAGGAGACAAACGCAGCATTGAAGAGGTCCCTGTAAGCACAGAGAAGGGGGAAAGATGGTGGAACCCCCGCCCCCAGACACACACACCTCTGCTTGGGGTCACGAGTACTATCAATCTGTTTCTGGCACTGCAGTTTGGTTACAAGGAGCAAACTAACTTGTCTTCATTGTTACGTTTCCTGGCAGTTCTGCCTTGTTTCTCTTCACTGGGATGAACAGAAAGAGAACTTCTAAATGAATAGATTTAGGAAGTAACAGTCCTTAAGTGATCCCTGGAATAGTTCCTGGACAATGTCCAAATTCTTAAAATCAAAAATGGCACAGGCAGCATCTGCTGCTGCTTTCCAAGCATATTCAGAGTGATTCCCTAGACGACAAGCACAAATTCGAAGCAACAGCACAAATAATCCACATGAAGGCATGAGGCTTCTGGCTGGCCTCCAACAGAAAAAGAACCATTTCCAAGACCACAAAAGGAACTTGAAATAATTGCCACAGTGTCACATGGGTGGATCCCCCCACATCTGACCTAACCACTCCTTCCACTCGACTTTTCCAGCACTGAAGCCTGTGGAGGGAGAGGAGTGGAAACCGAACACGTCCTGCAATGGGTGGTTTACAACTTGATGCTTCAAGGTTAAGTTAGATCTTATAACCTATATAAGTTATATATAACTTATAACGTGTATAATTTTGGAATTTGGTAGGAAAAACAAAAAACACCCAAAATTTGAAATTCTAATCTGACTAAACAAGTCTAGAGTAAATGAAGAAATGAGTTTTCCTTATCTATTTAGAAGTGACGATGGATCCCTAATGTTTAAACTTGGGACAAAGTTAATAAACACCCACAGCTTCTCTGGGAATGACATTGTGCTCAGAGATGACCTAGGCAGAAAAGTGACATGGAACATCAGCTGGGCTCATGTAAGCAATGAACTACAGAGACAGAGAACTTCTGGACATGGCTTTTCAAACACCAAAAACAAAAACAAACAACAATAATAACAAACCCTTGAAATAAACTAGAGAAAGCAAATCATGCTCAAAGCTGTGATCCTGGAGCCTATGACTACTGCTGAATGTGCACAGCAAGCCAGCTCTGCTGGTACACCGAGAAAGATGCCTTGCTTCTGCTGTCTGCTGGTGAAAATGGTTGTCCATAGCTAAAACACCACTTTATGCCTCACTATACACAATAAATGTCCACTGCAGGGGGAAAAAAAAAAAAGCCCTGAAAACAGAGGGAAGCCAGGCAGAGAGAGCTCTGGCATATCATACCACACCTGGCCATTGGGTTGTAAGCCTGTGCCAGGGCCCAGCATGAGCGGAGGGAGGGTGATGAGGAGTCCTTCAGCAGCTCCAGACTCAACCGTCTCAGCCACTCCAGCCAGTCGTCTTTGGAGACCCTTCTGGCAGCTCCCCAGGCCTGTTACCATAGGTGACAATGAGAAACCATCAGCTTTAAGGGCCAGTTGCAAAGTGCTACTATGGCATTGCTGTTCTACTCTGATTCGTAAATTCATGCCTATTATGATAAAGCTCCTCCAGAACATAAGAGTGATATTTAATGAAAATACATAAAGCAAAAGCGGTAGCCGCTGGAACACAGCACAGTGTAGGAAGGCCCAGTTACCACCTGCTGGTGCTGGACTCTGCAGAACTACCATGAACAGGTCTGTCACATTAAGAGTATCTTCAACAAAGCCTAAAGGCTGCCTGCAGTGAAGAAGTGAGCTGGACACTCAGCACAACTCATCTGACAGAGAAGAGTCACTCACTGATAGAAGGAAAACGGTCAGGTCATGAGTGAGGGCCACAACAGGTGGACCAGAAGTCTACCTCTCCAGGCAGCAGGCAGGCTGTGAAGCTTCAGTGTGGCTCAGTGGTTGAGAACTTCATGTGTGAGACCCTAGGTTCCATCCTGGGCACTGTAAAGTATTCCTGGAGCAGCTTGGGCAGGTAAGTGGGAACACCAGGCTCTGGGGAGTCTAGTGTAGAGGCCAAAGTCATACCCAGGAACTCAAAAACTTGAATTTAAGTGTCAGTGTGTAACTTTTGCTCTAAGATCTTTGACAACTACTTAATTCCCCGTGTCTGTGTCCTTATTCATAAAGTGAACATGCCAGCTTCCCCTTCACAGAACATCTTGAGGATTTACTAGTAAAGTGTAATGAACTTTAGCTTGTCCTACTAGTGTTGTATGTGCAGTATGTCATTGTTCTATGAAGCCTGAAATCTGTTTGGAATCCTGACCTGGCCACTCATAGCAGTAACACTGGGCCTCAGGCTTCTCTAACTATATCCAGACCATCTAGCTCAACAGATGAACAAAAAGTGGTTATCATCAACATGGCATCAACCTGAACTGGCCCGGCTCTAGTACTGAGACTCCAACTTCTAGATGTGTGCTCAAACAGAGTATTCCCTACTCGCCAGGCAGTGGTGGTGCATGCCTTTAATCCCAGCACTCGGGAGGCAGAGGCAGGCGGATCTCTGTGAGTTCAAGGCCAGCCTGGTCTACAAAGTGAGTGTAGGACAGCCAGGCTGTTACACAGAGAAACCCTGTCTTGAAAAACCAAAAAAAAAAAGGTATTCCCTACTCCACCTCCCAAGTGCTAGGGATGACATGCATGCACCCACTGTACCACAAAAATAAGGGGATTTGGGGCTGGAGAGATGGCTCAACAGTTAAGAGCACTGACTGTTCTTTCAAAGGATCAAGGTTCAAACCCCAGCACCCATATGACAGTTCACACCTGTCTGTAATTGCTGGGAATGGCGATGCATATCTTTAATTCCAGCACTTGAGGCAGGTGGATCTCTGTGAGTTCAAGGTTAGTCTGGTCTACAAAAGTGAGTCCAGGACAGCCAGGGATACACAGAGAAACTCTGTCTCGAAAAACCAAAAAAATAAATAAATTTTAAAAAAATAATAAAGGGGGTTGGGGACTTGAGTTAGACACAATGGCCTTTATAAATTCATGATGCTGAAATTTTTTTTTTAAAACAAAGCTGATTTGTTGGTTTAAATTCAAGGTAGTAAGAGATGAAAGTTTTGGGCTGGAGAGATGGCTCAGAGGTTAAGAGCACTGACTGCTCTTCCAGAGGTCCTAAGTTCAATTCCCAGCAACCACATGGTGGCTCACAACCATCTATAATGAAATTTGGTGCCCTCTTCTGGCCTTCAGGCATACCTGCAGACAGAATAATGCATATGTAAACAATAAATAAATCTTTAAAAAAAAAAAGAGAGAGATGAAAGTTTTAAATGAGAGAGAAAAACAGAGGTTTTATTTCCCAGTCCCCCTGGAAAACAATGGACCTGCCTTTTGGAGGTTGATGGTGCTGACATGCAATTTCTTCATGGGTCCTGTTTCAACGGGTCCACTGGCCAGTGCATCTCCTTGGCCACTCCTTAGCATTCGATGCTGGTAAATCAAAGGATCTTCTTCCTCGTCAGCAAGCGTGTATCCCTGTAAGCAGAGATGTACTGAAAACACCTGCACCTCCACAAGATGCTTCCAGCTTACAAAACATTCATGAACCTCAGGAGGTGCCTACCTGGAAGAACCAGGGTTTCAGGGAGCAGCACACACTGCGTGTGCACACACAATAACCACAGGTGGCTGAATTCGCTGCTGAGGTAACTAACAAACTTTAATGGGTAAGTCATAAAAAACAGGCAAAGGCAGCTGGGCCGTGGTGGCACACGCCTTTAATTCCAGCACTTGGGAGGCAGAGGCAGGCGGATCTTTGCGAGTTCGAGGCGAGGCCAGCCTGGTCTACAAAGTGAGTCCAGGACAGCCAGGGCTACACAGAGAAACCCTGTCTCGAAAAAAAAAAAAAAAAAAACAAAAACAAAAAATGTAAAAAACAGGCAAAGGCAAACTGTTAGCAAGAATAAAGTGATCAACTGTTGAGAGCACAAATGGCACCCAGCTTGCTGCCTATTTTCATACAACCTAAGAGCTAAGAATAATTCTTTTTTGCAATCTCAAATGGTTAAAAAAATATCAATCCTTCACAATACGTGAAAATTGTGAGAAACTCAAATTTCAGTATCTACAAATAAACTCTAATGGGACTGGGGCCATACCCATGAGTTCTGGGCTGCGTTTGTGTGGCTACTTTGCAGCCACATTTCAGCCAGAGATGAGAAGCTTCAACAGAAACTCTATGGAGAAACCACCCAGCCTAGACCTCAGAGCAGAAGGGCGCCTGCTCACCCTGACGACCACCCAGCCTAGACCTCAGAGCAGAAGGGCGCCTGCTCACCTTGACGACCACACAGCCTAGACCTCAGAGCAGAAGGGCGCCTGCTCACCTTGATGACCACACAGCCTAGACCTCAGAGCAGAAGGGCGCCTGCTCACCCTGGACCACACAGCCTAGACCTCAGAGCAGAAGGGCGCCTGCTCACCCTGACGACCACCCAGCCTAGACCTCAGAGCAGAAGGGCGCCTGCTCACCCTGACGACCACACAGCCTAGACCTCAGAGCAGAAGGGCACCTGCTCACCTTGACAATTCTGCAGATAAGCACATCGTAGCGCTGGTGATTGATCCGGTGTCGCACTAGGACTTTATTCACCATTGGGATGAAGATTTGGTACTAGGGCAGGAGAGAGCAGGACAGAAGAAACTATTATTTTGGAGAACAGGTAACACAGTACACTGCTGTACATCAGAATACAGCTACTTTCCTGTGCTTGGCTGGCTCTGTGCTAGTCCCTACGACTCCTTTTCCCACTCAGCTATAATTCCCGGCCCATTCCCCATTGCCTTTCATTTGGCTTTTCTCAGGGGTCAGGATTCTTTCTCTGTAATCCATTTCCCCGTATCTCACTGACAATCATCATTTTAAAATATTACCAATTCTATTTTTCCAGCGATCAAAATCCTCCAAGCAGCCAGGCGATGGTGGCGCACGCCTTTAATCCCAGCACTTGGGAGGCAGAGGCAGGCAGATCTTTGTGAGTTCGAGGCTAGCCTGGTCTACAAAGTGAGTCCAGGACAGCTAGGGCTACACAGAGAAATCCTGTCTCGAAAAAACCAAAAAAAAAAAAAAAAAAAATCCTCCAAGCTTTCTAGTCTTGCTCAGTATAAAAGACAAGGTCCTCATGATGCCGCCCACAGTGACTTGGTGGGCGCTGGCACCCAGAGGCTATGACGAAGCTCAAGCTCCTGAATCAGACTGCGTCCAAGATTCTGCATTCCAAACTTCCAAGCATAAGGATGTTGACTGTGCTTATCTTAGGGTCACTTTTTGAGACCCTTTGCTTCAAACTTTAGTCTCTCCCTATATCATCCTGTCTCATCTCTAAGACCTTAGCTGTGATCTCCC
>CAJQZJ010032232.1:7683762-7694533 GCA_907164525.1 Lophiomys imhausi
CCCTATATCATCCTGTCTCATCTCTAAGACCTTAGCTGTGATCTCCCCTATATCATCCTGTCTCATCTCTAAGACCTTAGCTGTGATCTCCCCTATATCATCCTGTCTCATCTCTAAGACCTTAGCTGTGAGTACTCCCGCATCAGTTTTGGAGTTACCCTGCTCTCCAGATAGTCCACAAACTCTTGCTGCCCACCTAATCCCGGGTACTTGGTGCTAAGAATGTCTCCAGGTAACTCTCTGGAGCTGGGATTACTGGAGTCAGGTCTAAATGACAGCTCCTCTGAAAAGTCTTTCCTATCTACCCTGAATGAATGGCATTTCTCCCCTCTTTACCCAGCACGCTCATAGTGTATGTGTAGGAGGGGGGTACTCATTTAGCCTCCCTAGAATGTACATGCTATAAGAACAAGAATTTGTTTTTCTCTTTTCCTCTTGAAAAAATTGTTTCTTAATTTTAATTTTGGAGACGGGGTCTCCCTCCTATGTCTGAGGTTAGCCTCAGATTCACTCTGAGCTAGGGGAGTTCTTGAATTCCTGATCCTCCTGCTTGCAGCTCACCAAGCGCCAACACACCCAGTTTCATTCAGTACTGGGGACAGAACCCAGGGCTTCCTCCATTGTCTAGGTAAGCACTCCACCAAGTTTCACCCCCGCTATTTTCTGCAATGTTCTCTGCAGAACAACACTTAGCCCACACAGGTGAACAAAGGAAGAGGAACAATAAAAACTGAGATAGTTCCTTAGTCTCCAACAGCTGTGGGGACTATACTGACCTAGGCACTGCTAACTGAAAATGTTCCCAAACCAGGTACAATAACATGGGTCTGTTCAGGAGTTCCTTCTTACCTTCTTCCCCAGTTGAAAGACAAGCGAAGATAGTGTGTCCATGGCTGTGGAGCGCAGCTCTGGGCTCTGGTCCAGAGTTCGAACGATAGGGTGGATGATGCGGGAGGCATAGTCAGTGAAATCTAGGGACTCTGTCAGGCGGTCCACTGTCTCCAATGCTGCCCTGCAACAAGAGCAAGCTGAAGGCTACCTTAACATTAGCTCCAAGGAATGGCTATGAGGAACTCTGGTGCCATGAATCCCACATATACACATCAGGAGGGCAGCAGTAAGATCTCCATAATCTGGGTCATTTCTGAACTAAAATAAAGAGAGGCGGAAAAAAAAAGAAAAACAAAACCACAAAGATGGCCTAGAAAAATAGGCTGCTTACTTCCTTGATGGCAGTGGGACTTCAGGGGCATCAAACAATTTCACAATTGGAGGCAACAACAAATGCAGGTAGTCATCCAGGTTGGCACCAAACAGCTGGATCGCTGCCAAGAGCTGCAAAGTGAGCAAGAGCCTGGTGGTGAACAAATACAGAAAGGCATCAAGTAGCCTGAGACACGGCTGGAGCGGTATATGGACAATTGAAAACTCAGTGTGGATACTGAGGAGCCTTGTCAAATATATACATATTAGAGGTTCTCTGTGTAGCCTTGTCTGTCCAGGAACTCACTCTGTCCATCAGGCTGTCCTCCAACTCTGCGTCTGCCTCCTGAGTGCTGGGATTAAAGGTGTGCACCACCGACTGCCTGGGCTACGTTCTTTATGGTGCCTCTCTCCCCTTACTCCATGTGAGTCCATACTACTTTGCTTTCTCTACTTTATTTCAGCCAATGTATATCAAGTGCTAGACAACCAAGCTGGCTTGAGATGAACCTTTACGAAGACCAATCCATTAAAGGAGATAAAACAGAAGGATAAGCAAGAGAAGACTGAACAGTCTGGAAGGAAACTGCAAGTGCTAGCTAGGTGTCCATGTTCCTGGGATTTGGTCTTGTTAAACATACATCATCTTGTCACCCAAAACAGATCTCACAGCTCAACTATCATCCGTGGACTCTGAGGCGGCTGGGAACCTCTCTAGAGGATCCCACCTGCTCACCTTAATGGAGACAATTCGGCCTTGGCTGTTGTCGTGCATGAAGACACGCAGCATGTGTGGGATTAGCTGGGGCAGATAGAGCTTAAATTCACCTCCAAGCGCCACCACAATTTGCTCAATGAGAAGAATGATTGTGCTCTGAATTGAGGTATTCATGACCCAAAATTCCTACAGAGGGGGAGACAAAAAAGTAGAGTCAGGTGCTTGTTGGCTGAAGAGTAAACCTAGAAATGGCTAAAAAGGGCAAAAACATAGCAGAGCTGCCTGCTGAGAAGACTTCTTCCCATCCTCTCTCACTGCACTTCCCCAGGTGCAGATGCCCGACTCTCCCGAGCTGTGCTCAGGGCCCTTTCCTTAGACACCGCTGTTGCTCGGCTGTGCCCTCTCTTCCATCACTGTCTCACTTTTCCTGATCAGCACTCACCCACTTCAGATCCCTCTGTAGTTCTCCAGCATGATGCCATTTTGGGCTGCCACACTTGGGCTATTTAAGGGCAAGAGACTACTTTGATTCACCTGATCCCTAGAACCAACCAAGAGCACCTAGAATACTCCAGTCACCAAACTGTTTACAGAACAGAGAGATGTTTACAAATGGGTCACTCCAAGAGCTCTGATGTGCTGTTGGCCCATACGTTACAATGTCTGATCTTGATGTTATATCTCAGTCTGGTCTTTTGATAGTCACAAGTCAACTCCCTTACTGCCGAGATCTCATGGCCTTTCAGGATTTATCATTTGGCTGGGCAGGATCTGACACCTGCTCTCTAAGAATCTGTCCATCACGACTAGACACTGCAACTAAGTAGGGGCTTTCACACACATGCAACGACAAGCCACAGAAGTTACTGATATAAAGTCCTGACCAATGGCTCCAGACTCTCCCTTGGAAAGAATGACAAGGCAAACTGGCCCAAGGCTCTTTGACTCCATGAAAGCTGTCATTTCAAGTCACTTCAAAGACAGGGACCTACAGCTTTCTTTGCATCCATTGGAGCAGACTGAATGGTAACAGACACTGCCAATGATAGCAAGGCATATACATCAACACTTTCAGGGCCCGGACTACGCACATGAGCAGTGGGTAAGAACAAGGGGAAAGCAAGCTAGAAAATGCTGCTTAAACTTTCTGTCCGGTGGAAAACACCATTCTCTAGAAAACCTGTGTTTCAATAATAAGAGTGCAGGTTTTTAGGTCCCTGGCTGACTGATGTTTATTCAGTTGCACTCTGCCTTCTTCAGAGAAAGTTCCCAACCATATCACGGACTCTTCACAGAGGTTCTTTGCTCAGAAGCCAGCACCTGCCTGGGGACATAGCTGGATCATTGCTTGCATACAGACTGTTCTCTTCTTGAGCTCGTGGGAGCTCATTAAAATATCTAGGACCAACAGGCACAGGAAGAGCGCCTGCTGTGTCTCCTCCGCTGGGAGGCCCCTCCTCAATCCCTGTGCACTGGCCACACTTCTCTTAGGGAGGTGGGAGGACTCAGAGGGCTTCAGCTTCCCACCCTGAGCACTTGCTTCCCTTCCTGCCTTCCTTTCCCCAAAACAGTCCACCGGGCAGCTGAGCCACCATGGTAGAAGAGGAACACAGCAGCTTTCAATAATTTACACACGTAGAGTGTTCAGTTCTGAACACAGTGCTGGGAAGTTCCTCTGCAGGAGTCAGCCATTTTGATATTGGCCCTGCTACTTCCACCAAGTTAACTACAAGGCAACCCTCCCCACACAGTCATTTAAACTGCACAGCGCAGTAGGAAATGGTGTTTCTATTATCAGTGTGTCTTCTTGCACCTGCTTAATGCATGCTGTAAGATGCAAGGCCCTGAGCCCTTCCTAGGTGCCACTGGAGTCAGATGACATTTAAGTCTTTGGGTGTTGCAGGGCAAAGGGTCACTTTGGTCCTCAGTGCCTGACAGGGGACTACAGCACTTCACAGGCCTAGGAAAAACCAATAACCACTCCCCTCTTGAGCTGTAGGTTTGTGGGTGGCAGGAGGGGCTTTTGTGGGAATATGAAGCGCCGCTGCAATACTGAAGTGAAACTGCTTTGTTGTGTGCTAAGCAAATAATTCAAGAATGTCTCTGGCAGAACAATTATTTCAGGATTTCTCTTCAGACTTCACATTTATTCTTGTACTTGGGGCTGGGAGCCTGCGGCATCAATCCCCATCTACCATGCTCCCCAGAGTCCAGTGTCTGACACAGTCAGGTTAGAGCCCTGTTTTCTACAGTGACCTGTGAAGGAAGTACCCATGTTATTCAAACTTGGTTTTGGGCAGGCATCCCTTGACCCAAATGCAGATGAGCAGGGAAGAGTACTAACTTCTACTCACTCTCATGAGGGTGACTATTTCATCCATGTAAGGACGGATGTGGCTTTTCACAAAGGACACCAGCATTCCCAGCTGCTGGAACAAAAACTGAAACAGACAAGAAATCAACAAGTTAGCACCCAAAGAATGCAGAACCCACAGGCTTACCCAGAGACAAGAAAAGACAGCTACAGTGTTGGTTCCCATGGCATCTCGTCTACTGAAAGTATGCCCTGAGTAGATTTATACCTGCAGAGGTTAAGGGGAAGGGATCTTACATACTAGGACAGCAGTTACTGGATGGCAGGAGCTCAAGGCCAGATGGGCTGGTTTACAGTGCCATGTCACTGAAAACCTTGTACCTTGCCTCTGAAGTGGGGAACTGCAGACAGCAGTTATGTACTCACGGACTGTCCCATGTGCTACTCCACAGACTATACATGTAAAGCACCAGAGATGGGGCTGGATGCTTCTCTGTGCGGTATGAATGTCAGGAACATAGGATTTTTAGTCACTAAAGACTTTAAAAATATGGCATGAGGCCAGGGATGGTGGTGCACACCTGTAATCATAGCACTTGGGAGGCAGAGGCACTTGGATTTCTATGAGTCTGAGGCTAGCTTGGTTGCTATAACAAACTGCAGAATAGCCAGTACTACAAAGAGAGACCTTGTCTCAAAACAAAAAATCTAGCATGAGGGCTGGAGAGGGCTCAGCGGTTAAGAGTACCGACTGCTCTTCCAAAGGACCCAGGCAGGTTCTATTTCTAGCTGTAATTGCTAACCATGGTGGCTTTTAATCCCCAGCACTTGGGAGGCAGAGGCAGGTGGATCTCTGTGAGCTCAAGGCTAGCCTGGTCTACAATGTGAGTCCAGGACAGCCAGGGATACACAGAGAAACCCCGTCTGGAAAAACAAAAAAAGCAAAACAAAACCAAAACAGAACAAACAAAACCAAAAAACCTGGCATGAAATTATTAGCCAACTACAAATGTAATTTGGCCCTAATTTGCTACTGCTTACCTCCCAAAATATGGGAGTGGTGATAGACATCTTTAAACCCAACACTCAAGAGACTGAGGCAGGTGGGTTTGGAGTTCAAGACTAGACTGATCTACATAGTGGGTTATAGTCCAGCCAGAACTACATACTGAGATTTTGTCTTTTTTTTTTTTTTTTTGGTTTTTCGAGACAGGGTTTCTCTGTGTAGACCTAGCTGTCCTGGACTCGCTTTGTAGACCAGGCTGGCCTCGAACTCACAGAGATCCGCCTGCCTCTGCCTCCCGAGTGCTGGGATTAAAGGCGTGCGCCACTACGCCCGGCCTGAGATTTTGTCTTAATAAACAAATACATAAAAAGTAAATATAAACTCCTCATTGTGGATATTTATAATCAATTTATAAGTAATAAACCAATTACTTTTTTTTTTGGAGACAGTGTTTCTTGTAGCCCAGATTGACCCTGACCTTGCTATAGCTAAGGTGACCCCAACCTTCTGACTTCCTGCTTCTATTTCCTGAGTGCTGAATTTGGGGAATGCCATTACTACATCCAGCTCTCAATTAGGTTTTAAGAAATCTCAAAGAAATTATGAGCGAAAATGAGCAGCACACTTGGACATTTTGTAGTCTAGGCTGGCCTCTTGTCTTAGACTAACATACAGGGATCACAGGTATGAGTGTGATCCTAAAACTGTCAGAAGAGTTGCTACCCACTAGGTAAAGCAGGAACTAGAAAGGGCTAGGGTAAGGAAGCCCATGACTTCTGAGTTCAAGACTCATCTTCATGATAGTTTGTAACAACTCGGTTGAATATGACAGGTGACAGCACTAACTTCCTGCTCCCTAACCTGGGACATTGCAGCTCTGTCTGTTTCTCTATAGTAACAAGGCTGGACAGAATCATGCATTGTACTCTTTCTTCATTTTGAAACTCGGGTCCCTTAGGGCCTTAGGGGTGAGTGACCAGCAAGTACAGCATGCCTGTGCTCACCACACTCAGGAGGCTGAGGCAGGCAGAGCAATAGCTCTAGGGAAGCCTAGGCTACATAGTGAGCTCAGGGTAGCTCTGCACTATTTAGCAAGACCCTACCACAACAAATAAAATATTAAGTTATGCACTCTTGGGGCTCATCACCCACAGAAGTGAGGGCAAGACACACAGAACCAAGTTCATAGACACACTAGCTTCCTAACAGGGACACTTATGGCTGCTGAAGCATTAAATCCCAGGCACCACATGATGCAGGGTGACTCAACATAGCCGTCCCACCTATTTCAGCATGTCCCTCATGGAATCATTGCTGGAACTTTTATGGAAAAGATCAAGGGACAGGAACTCTAGATATAATGGTGTGTCAGCTAAATTTGTTATATGAACCTGAAAGAAGATGGAAAAACTAAGCCAGAGGCAAAGCAGGGTACCAGGATGCCAGGGGGACAGGAAAAAACACTAGACAGGAGGAGGGAATGAGTTCCTGGCTCCTCCATCCTGGGTGGGGAAGCTTGATAGCTGATGCATAAGGAGTGGCCATATGAAAGCGTGCCTCACACACAAGGAAAGACTCAGAAACCACCACCTTTTCTTCTCCCTTAGATTCTTTGCAAGTAGAATAAAGGAGAAAAGACCAATGTTATTGATTTATTTGATGATTTACGTAGTGCAATGCTTGTACTGCATATCTGTCAAGCATACACAAGAGTCCACCAGCTACCTGGAACAGAATGACCTGGATAAATAGCTAAAATAATGGGTTGTGTGTGATTTTGTTTCTGAAACACAAGACAGACTAAATCTCTGAATCCTCCCACTGTGGAAAACTGGAAATTAATGCATTAAAAAATGGATCATCAGAATTCAACTGTTTTTTGTAAACCCAGAACTTTAATGGGATACATCTTAAGAAAACAGTGAAGCTGGGCAGTGGTGGCACACAACTTTAATCTCAGCACTTGGGAGGCAGAGGCAGGTGGATCTCTATAAATTCAAGGTCAGTCTGGTCTACCTACACAGAGAAACCCTGTTGAGAGAGAGAGAGAGAGAGAAAGAGAGAGAGAGAGAGAGAGAGAGAAAGAAAATTCCAACAAAAAAAAAAAAACAAAAACCTTTTCTACTGGCAAAAGCAGACAAACTGTCAGTTTTAGTGTGAGGTCTAAGTAGAAAAACTCTCTTGGAAGAGTTGACCATCTCAGGCCTACTCTCAAACAGGCTGGGTGGCCTGGGAACCAAGCCAGACATTAATTTCAAGTTGTCCTGGGTCACTTGGCTGAAGCAAAAGCACCCTTGTTCCTTTCCACCCTTCAGAGCAGATGTTCCAAGGCTGCTTCAGGGAGTGCCTAAGTGAAGATGACTACGACCACAAAACACACAGAAACAGAGCATCCTGAGGGACCCAGAGAAACAAAGAACAGTGAATTAGGCCAATCAAGGATTTAGAGAAAATATTTATCATCACACTAAAACTGTGAGTCTATTTAAGAGGCTAACAAAAATCAAAGTAGGAATATAAAATACAAGCAGGGGTGGTGGCACATGCCTCTAATCCCAGCCCTCGGGAGGCAGAGGCAGGTGGATCTCTGTGAGTTCAAGGCCAGCATGATCTATAGAATTAGTTCCAGGACAGCCAGAAACCCTGTCTTGAAAAGCAAACAAAAGGAAACCAATAGTAGAATGCAAAAGATAATATAAGAAACAAAAGCTTCATCAGTAAAGAAAAGCCAACTAAGCAGATCTGTATAGGACAAGAACCTAAAGTGGCAGAAACAACCCAAATACAGCAGAACCATGAAAGCAGCTGGACTACACGCACTGATTCCAGGGCAGATTTTACTGTAATCCCAAAGCTTCAGGAACCCAAGGCAGGATGATGGAGAGCTGGGAGCCTCTCTGGGCTTACTCATCCCACCCCCACCACAAGACAAACAAATCAAACCCACACCAGGCTTTAAAGTTAGACCAGGAAGTTAATCTAATTATATTCTACCTACAAGAGACTAGACAGAAAACAAAGCCAAAAGACAGTTGAAACTAAAAGGAAAGGAAAAGACATTCATAGAGGTGGGATAGTGACATTATTAGGCAGAATAAACTTTAAGAGAGTATTCAAGACCCTTTAGGACCATTGCATAATGATGAAAGATTCAATTTACTAGGAAACTAGAACATATTTGCATGTACTTAAAAACATAATAGTTTAGCCGGGCGGTGGTGGCGCACGCCTTTAATCCCAGCACTTGGGAGGCAGAGGCAGGCGGATCTTTGTGAGTTCGAGGCCAGCCTGGTCTACAAAGCGAGTCCAGGACAGCCAGAGATATTCAGAGAAACCCTGTCTCGAAAAAAAACAAACAAACAAAAAAAAAACATAATAGTTTTAAGATTTATTATGGCCGGGCAGTGGTGGCGCACGCCTTTAATCCCAGCACTTGGGAGGCAGAGGCAGGCGGATCTTTGCGAGTTCGAGGCCAGCCTGGTCTACAAATTGAGTCCAGGACAGCCAGGGCTACACAGAGAAACCCTGTCTTGAAAAACCAAAAAAAAAAAAAGATTTATTATGTATATAGTGTTCTGTCTGCATGTATGCCTGCAAGCCAGAAGAGGGCACTAGATCTCATTGTAGATGGTTATGAGCCACCATGTGATTGCTGGGAATTGAACTCAAGACCTCTGGAAGAGCAGCCAGCCAGTGCTCAGTGCTCTTAACCACTGAGCCAACTCTCCGGCACAAACATAATCTTAAAAATAGTTAAATGCTCTGCACCCCAAACATGCAATGTGCAACCAAATGGATGGAACTAGAAAAGCTCATCCTGAACAAGCTAATCCAGACTCAGAAAGATACACAAGGCATATATTCACTTATAACTGGATTTTAGCCATATAGTACAGAATAGTTATCCCACAATCAACCGACCCAAAGGAACAGAAACATGATCTTCGTTACCATTTAGTGGGACACTTCACTCTAGTGGATATGCCATGCAGGCCCCCAGTGCAAGAGGAAGTACTTAGCCCTCATGTGTCTGATGAACTGAGGGGGGCTGATATGTGGGAGGCACCCCTCACCGGAGGAGTAGATGGGTGGGAGAGGGAGTAGATAGGACTGTGGGGGTAAAGGGAGGGGGCTGTGATAGAGATGTAACTTGAATTAATAAATGTTTAAAAAAATAGTTAAAAGATGGCTAGAGAGATGGCTCAGTGGTTGAAGATACTGTTTTTACAGAGAAGCCATGTTCAGTTCCCAGCAACCACATCAGGTGGCACACAACTACCTTTAACTCAAGTTCTAGGGTATTCAATGCCCTCTTCTGGCTTCCTTGGGTGTGTGCCTTACACACACACACACACACACACACACACACACACACACACACACGTGATCTGAACACAGTATAATGATAACAGTAGTAAGCATAAGCATACAGGAAATATGTGAAAATCAATGAAGCAACTAAACCATTCAGACAATTTCAGCAAACATGAAAGAATGACAAACCCAATGCAATTAACTTAGAAATCAATACCAAAAGAGAAATTTAAAGCCTTGTAAGTTTGCAAACTTACTTCTGAATAACTCACTTCTGAATTACTCAGGGTGAAAGAAGAAACCATAATGTTAGAACGTAGAAAGTACTTACTTTTGGACACTAATGAGAAGTCACTGTTACTCAGCAAGGCAGCAGCATACTACTACATATTTCAACATGGATGAAGCCCAGAGCCTACGTTGAGTAAAACAAGCCCAGCACAGGCCTGCAGATGCGGCGCAGTTGACAGACTGCTTGTCTGGTGTGTACAGGGGGCCCTGGGTCCCACCCCAGCACCACATAAACTGGGACTGGTAGCACACACATGCCATCCCACCACTCAGGTGGCGGAGGCATCCATGTTGAGCAGCTCACGAGGGTCTGTAGGCCTGTGACTCCAGCTTGAGGAGACCCAACACCTTCTTCTGCCCTCCCCAAGAACACTCCCCCTGACAGACACACACACTTAAAGGAGGGGGGGGTTTATACTGGGCAAAGGTGGTACACACCTTTAATCCCAGCACTCCTGTCTAGAAAAACCAAAATTAAGAAAGAAACAAGGAATAACAAAGACCTACTTGTCCCATATAAGACTTTATGTAACCTGGAAATCACTATGTAGCCCACACTGGCTTTAGACTCTGACCCTCAATACTAGAATCACGGCATACTACCATGCCTCACCTGACTGGTGTTTTGTTTGTTGTGCATTACCACTGGCTAGCACATGACTCTTTTTAAAAATTATTAGCCAGGCGGTGGTGGCGCACGCCTTTAATCCCAGCACTTGGGAGGCAGAGGCAGGCGGATCTTTGTGAGTTCGAGGCCAGCCTGGTCTACAAAGTGAGTCCAGGACAGCCAGGGCTACACAGAGAAACCCTGTCTCGAAAAACCAAAAAAAAAATTATTTATTACTGAATGTGAATGGGTATGAGCACACCGCAGTGTGCTCATGGAGGTCGGAGGGCAACTCTATGCTGTCAGTTCTCTCCTGAG